>JAFEMH010006175.1:0-132886 GCA_022495995.1 Adenophora triphylla var. japonica | reverse complement strand
TCAATCCTCAATCGCGACCTTTCACCGGTCCGAATTTCAAGTCTCAATCGCGACCTTTCACGGTCCGATTTTCCAAGTCTCAAATCGCGACACTTCACGGTCCGATTTCAATCTCAATCGCGAATTTTCACGGTCCGATTTCAAAATTCCTCAATCCTTTGACCTTTCACTACCGTTCGATTTCTAAGTCTCGCCGCAACCTTTCACGGTCCGATTTCAGAGTCTCAATCGCGACCTTTCACGGTCCGATTTCAATCTCAATCGCGCGACCTTTCACGGTCCGATTTCAATCCTCAATCGCGACCTTTCACGGTCCGATTTCAAGTCCAATCGCGACCTTTCACGGTCCGATTTCAAGTCTCAATCGCGACCTTTCACGGTCCGATTTCAAGTCTCAATCGCGACCTTTCACGGTCCGATTTCAAGTCTCAATCGCGACCTTTCACGGTCCGATTTCAATCCTCAATCTCGACCTTTCACGGTCTGATTTCAAGTCTCAATCGCGACCTTTCACGGTCCGATTTCAATTCTCACCGCGACCTTTCACGGTCCGATTTCAAGTCTCAATCGCGACCTTTCACGGTCCGATTCCAAGTCTCAATCGTGACCTTTCACGGTCCGATTTCAATCCTCAATCGCGACCTTTCACGGTCCGATTTCAAGTCTCAATCGCGACCTTTCACGGTCCGATTTCAATCCTCAATCGCGACCTTTCACGGTCCGATTTCAATCCTCAATCGCGACCTTTCACTGTCCAATTTCAAGTCTCAATCGCGACCTTTCACGGTCCAATTTCAAGTCTCAATCGCGACCTTTCACGATCCGATTTCAATCCACAATCGCGACCTTTCACGGTCCGATTTCAAGTCTCAATCGCGACCTTTCACGGTCCGATTTCAATTCTCAATCGCGACCTTTCACGGTCCGATTTTATTCCTCAATCTCGACCTTTCACGATCCGATTTCAATCCTCAATCGCGACCTTTCACGGTCCGATTCCAAGTCTCAATCGCGACCTTTCACGGTCCGATTTCAAGTCTCAATCGCGACCTTTCACGGTCCGATTTCAATCCTCAATCGCGACCTTTCACGGTCCGATTTCAAGTCTCAATCGCGACCTTTCACGGTCCGATTTCAAGTCTCAATCGCGACCTTTCACGGTCCGATTTCAAGTCTCAATCGCGACCTTTCACGGTCCGATTTCAATCCTCAATCTCGACCTTTCACGGTCCGATCCCAAGTCTCAATCGCGACCTTTCACGGTCCGATCCCAATTCTCAATCGCGACCTTTCACGGTCCGATCCCAATTCTCAATCGCGACCTTTCACGGTCCGATTTCAATCCCCCATCTCGACCTTTCACGGTCCCATCTCAAACAGTTAATCCCGACCTTCGCGGTCCGACCTCCACTCTCCTATCGAGACGATCGTTCCACCTCACCGGCAACAGCAATAAGCCCGAACCCCAAGGCACGAACGCCTTGCAACAATCCCTCTTCGGCCATCCTCGTAAGCCCGAACACCTTTTCACTTCAGCAAGTGAACATTCATCTCCCCGGCCGCCAGTCGTAAGCCCGAACGCTCATCGCCAGCAGGATAAAACTGGCAACAGCAATAAGCCCAGCACCCAAGGCACGAACGCCCTCGTCAGCATCGCAACTCCGGTTTGAGGCGCCACACGCCCTCGAAGGTTTCAGAAGTCCCAGGTTCAGACGCCTCCCAACAGTCTCCATTCAGGTACAGGTACCTCGCGAATGGTCTCATCCAGGTTTAGACGCCTCCTAACAGTCTCGCTCAGGTCAAGGTCCCCATGCGCGGCCCTTTCCCCTTTTCGAACTACGATCGGCTTGATTCCCGCTCGGGATACGTAGGAATCCTTTTCGCTAAGGGTCCACCACTGACCGCCTGTGTC
Source organism: Adenophora triphylla var. japonica (assembly GCA_022495995.1). Lineage (NCBI taxonomy): Eukaryota > Viridiplantae > Streptophyta > Magnoliopsida > Asterales > Campanulaceae > Adenophora > Adenophora triphylla. The sequence continues at coordinate 130,974 of JAFEMH010006175.1, read as the reverse complement.
TCCTTCAAAGTAAGGCATCCCAATTTGGATCCTTATCTTTTTCAACGACCCCACCTCCTTCGGAGGAGACGTCGCTGAGGGGCTAACTGTAACTACCCAAATCCGGATCGTCCAAATCCGTCAGAAAGTTAACCGAAATCCGTTAACTATCCCGCTCCAGGTTAACCGGAACTCGTTAAACTCCCCGTTGATGTGCCAACGAGACGTCTGGATCGCCCGTGCATCCTGACAAGCCGTCGAACCGTACTTAACACGTGTCATCACACGTAAAAGCACGGCTTTCCCTGAAAAACGCATTTTCCGGCACTTTCCGGGGGCGTTTCGGACATTTCCCGGACTGTTATTTTAAAAAACGGACAAAACCGGGACCGGGGGACAAAATCCCACATGGCTGGTGACTCAGAGGGGCACGTGGCAGCCATGCCACCTCCCTCTAGTCACCCTTCAATCAAATTCAAAGGGAAAAGACCAAAATGCCCCTGGTTTGCAAGCCAAGTCCGGCCGGACTCACTGTGCACATTTTCTGAAATTGCCAGCAAGTCCTTCAAATTCTCAAAATACCACAAAACCCCCTGGATTCAGGCCAAGTCCGTCCGGACTCCTACTGCAAATTTCACCTATAAATAGAAGTTGCTGTCAAAGGCAAAGAAACAGAATTTTTACCCCAAAATTTCACATACCCCACGGCCCAAACTGGTTTACACCCCTTCCGAGCTCCCGTTCTGTCTCGATTCGCGTGAAACCTTCGTATTTCGGTCAAATACGCCCCTTACAACTTCGAAACAACCTTTCGAATCACTTTCCGTGTCCCGTACACACCTCTCGAGCCAAAGGAGTCGACCCTAGCCATAGGTATAACTCCCTCTCTCTAAATCTCCCGTTCCATCTCGGTTTACGCGCCAGTCGCTATAACCGTTTCGAACGTCGTTATCAAAATGTAGACGCCTCCGTCTAACGGGGTCCGATACGTTTTAGCCCCTCGATCCTCTTCTCTTTCCGTAAGAGAAGTAATCACGGGTTAAAACGGCGTTCCGACCCCGTTCCGTTTACTTTTTATGTCATTTACCATTCCGGATCGATCGATCCGTTGATCGTCATTTACAATTCCGAGCCGTTTGGCCTCGTTGATCATCATTTACAATTCCGAGCCGTTTGGCCTCGTTGATCGTCATTTACAATTCCAAGCCGTTTGGCCTCGTTGATCGTCATTTACGAATCCGGATCGTTTGATTCCGTTGATACCGCACTTTAAATACTGTCATTTACAAAGTCCGATCCATTTGGATCGTGATAGTATTTACTTTTCAAAGTTCGAGTCGCAACCCGATTCGTTGATCGCATGTCATTTAATACGCATTTTTCCCGTAAAAATCGTTAACAATGTAATGCTCGGTTCAAAACCGGAGTTCGTCCGTCGAACTCTCTTTCAAAACGCGCGAAATGACGTTCGGCCTTCGAACGCTCATCTTCAAACTCAAAGCCGCCATTTGACACTTAAAATCATTTAATACGCATTTTTCTCGTAAAAATCGTTAACAATGACATTCCCGGTTCAAAAAACCGGAGTTCGACCTTCGAACTCCTTTTCAAACTCAAAATCGACGTTTGTCACGCAAACGCTCATTTCAACTCAAAATCGACGTTTGCCACGCAAACGCTCATTTCAAACTCAAAACCGACGTTTGACACGCAAACGCTCATTTCAAACTCCAAACCGACGTTTGCCACGCAAACGCTCTTTTCAACTCAAAACCGACGTTTGTCATTCAAACGCTCGTCTTTTCGAAAGTCACCTAATCAACGTTTGTCATTCAAACCAAGATTAAGCTTGTCATTCAAGCCCCCATTTCAAAAGACACACACACACACGCACACGATTTCGAGAAAGGTAGAAAGACTCGTCATGCGAGGCGTTTCGGGCGATCTCGTAATACTCTACCTGAAACGTAACTTGACCTCCGAACCTAAAAATCTCTGGTACAAAAAGCTTTTTACTCGTTTTTGCTGCCAATAAAAATGATCCCTTTTTTCAAAGCCTTTTCCTAAGTTTTTGCTACCAATAAAAACGACACATTTTCACAATAGCCGTTTCTCAACGTTTGGGCTCAAAATACAAAAACCGCGTGGCGACTCCTCATTTTGTTCCTTCCCATGAAGCGAGGTCTCAGACACCAACCCCTCCGCGAAAGACAACCGCCTTTTCCGCGCCCCCCGCCCGCGCGCGAAAAGATCGGGTAATTTCAGATGTCTTTTCTATCATCGACATGACTTCTTCCATAAGACTTGTCGATGAGGGGCTCTGTAGACACCCCATTCTGAACCCATCGGATCACATTTATACCGCTCTAAGTCTCGCCTTGAGTCAAGAAGTACAAATCCACCATTTCGTCATGTTTCGTTAAGTTTTGACTAACCACCGTTAGTTTGGGACTAAACTGCATACGAGATAACGAGGGAAGGGCAGAATTGTCCACAGACTGCATTATCTCGCGCGGAAAAGCATGTCTCGCGCGAGATAAAGGTGTTTTGTAGAATGCAGATAGCAGTTTCCTCGTCGATTTCAACCTCTTTTCGGGATAAAACTTCATCCATCCGGCCAACCAATGAATTTTGGAGTCTGGAACCTTCTCAAGGTGTTTGATATCATCTTCAACACCTCTCAAACACCTATAAATACGTGAAGACTTTTAGTATTTCAGAGGTCCACAATCCCAAGAAAATCCCCCTACATTTACTGGTTTCTCTCCTTGAAAGATTCCTGTAAATCACCCCTAAAATCACCTAAAAAGTTTGTTTGTCAACCTTGTTGATAAACAAACATCAAGATCCGAATCAAGGACTAAGGCGAAGCTCTGTCCGTGTCAAGATTTGAATCTAAACTTGAGTCGAAACTCTGCCCGAATCACCTCACGCAAGGTAACTTCTATTTCCTTTCTAATTGATTATTAGAGTGGTATAAATACATAGAATCTAGGATCGGCCTAGAGCCTCCCAAAATCATGGGGATGGTCTCGAAGCAATCGATCCTACATTCCGTTTAACCCCGTTAAATGGATCTTTATTTTATTTATTTAAAATCTTCTTCTTTTTGAAAACCTCTCTTTTCTTTAGCAAGACCGACCTCCGGATTGGGTGGAATTGGTGCTCCTTGACCTTCCCATTCCATAACCTAAGCCCCGAACCCAAAATATCTTTCAAAATGGTTTTTCTATGTTTTGAAACAAATAATATAGGTGGTGACTCAAAAGATGTTCAAAAAAGGGTAGAAAGAAATCCGCGCATCGCTACAGCAACATCAACCTTCAGGAAAACAAAGTCACATAATTTCGAATTATCTCCCCCTTAATACGAAATTAATAACTAACTAAAATAATTATTAAAATCTTAAAAACAACCATCCAACCATTTAGCAAAACCATCCACCAAAGTTTGAAGAAAATTTCAGCCGAAACAAAGAAAAAAAAACAGAAATTAAAATTGTTTAAGCATAACAAACCAAATAAAAACAAATAACATTGTTTTTGTTACCAAACCACCAAATCAAGAACCATGTGAACCAACCATCAACCTTCTGCATTTCCAGCTCCTTCACCTCCCTCAGCTGTACCACTTGGTCCAGCTCCATCTCCATCCGCTCCATCATCATGCCTTGGCCTTGATTGATCTCCCCCTATTTTGGAAGAAATCATATCCACCATTTTCATCATATCAGTATGTATGTCCAGCCATCCCTGTATCACCGAGTCTATATGCTTCACCTGACTATTGAAAAAATTAAGAACCATGGAAGCATCTATCATCACAGGTGCAGTGTTGCCTGAAGTGTTGCCAAATTCATGGGTGACACTTGGGGCGACACTTGAAGCAGGGGCAACCAATGAAGGAGCATCTGTAACCAAAACCCATGGCAAATCTCTGTGCCTATCACCTTCTGTAAAATGTTTGCTAATTCTGTAATAGACAGGCTTCTCAGAGATATTATCGGCATTCTAAGGCTTGAGGTTTTGATACAAGAGAACATTGTAAATGAGGGAAGGGAAAATGAAGGAGGAGGTTTTTCTTTTCTTGGCCCATGCAGATAGGTGAACAAATACCAACCTTCCAAATTTGACTCTCTGTTTCTTACCTAATTTGTATAACAAGGTGGCTTGCTCAAATGTTACCGTGTTTTCATTGGCCGTAGGGAGCCAATTTGTTATACAAATTTTGTGAAGCACACTAAACAGTGAAGTAAGGTGGGTAGATTTAAAGTGTTCACTCCAAACAGTGATTCTCCCTCCAGTCAAAAAGTTGGCTAAGGTATTCGGTTCAACGTCCAAACTCTCATCTTCAATATTAGGGAGGTCGAATGCTTTGTTGATGATCAAGGGATTAAAATCATAAATATATCCCCTAACAAAGATCTTCCCATAATGAGGGGTATTCCTATCATCAATATACTCCCTAAGATCAGCATAAAAATTCCTAACCACACTTTCAATACAACCGGACACTTTCACAACCGTAGGTAAAAAGTTTCTATCCTCCAAAAATTGGTACACTCCTAACTCCTTGAACTGAGTCACAAACATATTCCTTTCATTCAAAATCTTTTTCTCAGAATCTTGAACCCACTTATCGAAGTTGGATTCACTATAAAATTTCTCAGAAAGAAATGGGCGTTCATAATAACCAAAAGACTCATATTCAGATTTTGAATCTTGAGAGGGAGTAGGAGTGGTTACCTCTGGCCAGGAAATGGGAGAGTAAGAAGGGGAACTTGACTGGGCTTTGGTCTTGGCAGCAGGTGTTGCCATTGGATTGGCAACACTTGGGGCGACATTGGAGGAAATTTTCTATTTGTTGGCAATTCGGGACTTGGCTTAAGCTAGAGTTTCTTCATCATCCATCCATGCTTCCTCATCCTCATCAGAAGATGATGAGGGCTCCTAGGTCTCTTTGAATATTGGATCCGAATTATCCTCGAACGAAATGTTGAGGTAAGAACTTGAGCTATCCTCCACATTGACAGGATCATCAGCAGTGTTGGAAGAAATTTTAGACCTGAACAATGTCTTGATCCTTTCGGATTGTCGACGAACTCCACCTCGAAATGACGAAGAAGCATCAACCGCCTTTCATTTCTTGGTTTTCTTTTGAGGGGCGAAGGTGAGTTCTACGGATGGGGTAGCTTCTGGAAGACTCATGGGAATGGGAATTTGTGGTGGATTGTAGACAATAATGTCTAATGATGGTGAGGTTGTGGGTGTGGCCGAAAGTGTCGCAGGGGATATTTCCATAGGGACGGCGACATTGGAGGCGACACTCGAAGGGGAGAGTGGTGAGATCTCCATGGGGAAAGAAATTTGAGAAGAATTTTTGGGACTTGCCATGAAAATTGAAGAAAAACGAAGAAGGAGGAACAGGGGAAGGGTTTTCCACCTAGAGAGAGAGAGAGACAAGAGGAGAGAGAGAGGGTTTAGTGAGGAGGAGGGTTTAATGAGTGAATAGTGAAGGATTTAAATTGATTTGACAAGTTCAAATCAATTTAAAATCCTTTTATCTCTAACAAACCCAACAACAAGCACTGTTAATCCGCCATTTTTAAAAAAATGATTTTTTTTCATTTTTTTTAAATATATAATAACTAAAAATAATTTTTGCAATATCCATAAAAATTTGTTTTTCAAAATTCAAATAATGAATTTTAAAAAATGGATATTTCTAAATTACAATTAGTTAGACAAAAATTAAATATTTTTACTAAAAACCTTTTAAATATCACAAACTCTAAATATAAGAAAATAGACTTTTGGAAATTCAAAATTTAATTAACAAAAACAAAAACAAGAAATAAAAAAATAATGTAGCGTCTACTAATGTGTTACTAGCAATGTTACGTGACACACAAGGCAACATTTTTGAATAAAATCCCCTTGATATTTTTTCAACATATATATCTTATCATTCCTTAGGCAATTTTTAAGAAAGCTTTACACATTCTTTATTTACAAGGAAGCATCGTAGTAGCGAGCTCCGTGCCCCGAGTTTTTTATAAACGTGTAAAGCTATATGTAGTAAGTTTTATACCTTTCAAGTAGGGTACACTGTAGTAGCGAGCTCCATGTCCCTAATACTTAGTATAAAACAACTACATTATACTCCCTTTTTGACAAGGAAGCATCGTCGTAAAGAACATCGTGCCCCGAGTTACTTTGGGAGTATTTTAACAAGCTTTGCCTTTTTCAATATCAACACAATATAAGTGACTTTGTCACTTTAAGCACAAAGGGGTATTTTATCAAAAAATGTTAACCTTAAGTATATACACATACTAGAACAAAAAGGTCAGTAAATGCCCCCCATTTGGGATTAGACTAAATATAATTATTATTTTTAAATAAAAATATACAACAAATACACAGTGTTGCTGTCAGTGTTGGCAACACTGACGGCAACACTTGAAACAGCAGATTTATAGAAAACATTAACCAAGAGATTTTTTCAAACTTGAAAATCTCTCATGGTCCAAGGCTTTGGTCAAAATATCAGCAAGTTGATGTTTAGTATCAATATGCTCTATTTGGATCAAGTCCTTTTCTACTAAATCTCTCAAAAAGTGATGGCGGATATCAATGTGTTTAGTGCGTGAGTGTTGTACAGGGTTTTTGAAAATGTTTATAGCACTCAAATTGTCACAATACATGGTCAAGATATTACTATCAAGACCATAGTCGTCAAGCATATGTTTCAACCATATCAATTGTGAACAACAACTCCCGGCTGCTACATACTCAGATTCAGCAGTCGAGAGAGAGACACAATTTTGCTTGCGACTGTACCATGACACAAGATTATTACCCAAGAAAAAAACCCCCCACTAGTGCTTTTTCTATCATCTATATCCCCTGCCCAATCAGAGTCACTAAAACCAACCAAATTGGTATTAGTGTCTTTGGTGAACCAGATTCCCAATTCACTTGTCCCAGACACATACTTAATGATTTTCTTGACATCATTTAGGTGAGAAATTTTAGGAGCAGACTGATATCTAGCACATACACCTACGCTGGACATAGTATCGGGACGACTGGTAGTAAGATAAAGAAGACTACATATCATGGATCTATACAGAGTTGGGTCAACATCCTCCCCTGCCTGATCTTTGGTTACCTTAAGAGATGATCACATAGGTATTTTTGAGCTCTTTGCACTCTCCAATCCAAACCTTTTCACCAGATTTTTAGCATAATTGCTCTGAGAGATAAAGATTCCATCATCTGACTGTTTCACCTGCAATCCTAGAAAATAATTAAGTTCTCCTATCTAGCTCCCACAAAATTTTGTAAACATGTTTTAGATGTGGAGCCATAAACTATGTCATCAACATAGATCTGAGCAATGACAAGCTCTTTACTTTCCCTAAGAATAAATAATATCCTATCTGCTTCTCCTCTAACAAATCCATATTCAAGAAGGAAATTTGTTAGACGCCCATACCATGCTCGAGGAGCTTGTTTCAAGCCATATAAGGCCTTATCAAGTCTGTATACATGGTCTGGGTGGAATGGGTCTTCAAACCCTTTAGGTTGCTCAACATAGATCTCTTTATCTAAGTACCCATTCAAGAAAGCCGCTTTGACATCCATTTGGTGCAATGTGATTTTGAGGTAGCAGGCTATAGCAAGAAGTAGTCTTATTGACTCAATTCTAGTCACAGGTGCAAAGGTTTCGTCAAAGTCGTGTATAGCCTTGAGCCACAAGACGAGCTTTATTACGAACAATATTACCCAATTCATCAGATTTGTTTTTGTAAATCCATTTAGTTCCAATAATATTTGTATGTAAAGGACGTGGAACTAAACACCAAACCTCGTTACGAGTAAATTGTTCAAGCTCTTCTTGCATAGCTTGTATCCAGAAATTATCATTTAAAGCCTCAATCACATTTTTTTGGTTCAAGATAGGAAACAAAACAGGAGTGTTTTACCTTGGAGTATGTGGAGGACATACACTCATACCTAACCATATCTCTGTAGTCAACTGGCTCCTTATTTCTTGTTCGAAACCCTTCATTAACATCACCAATTACCTGAGTAATGGGATGATAATTTCTAATACGAGCTGGGGGATCTCTCCTGCCATGATGGTACACCAATCCATCTTCTTCTTCTGAGTCACTGCTCTCAGAATTTCCAGCCACTATTCTGTTCTCCTGTGTTGCCTCAGGTGTTGCCGTTTCAGGGGCAACACTTGAATCTGTGGCTGTACTGGCCGAATCTGTTTCTGTTCCAGCCCTCTGTTCAACTTCTTCCAGCAAGGTCAGAGGTATATCATCAGCTGGTTCTCCTGTAGCACTCAAGTAATCGTTAAATTCAATATTTACCGATTCTTGAATCACTTTTAACCTCAAATTATAGACTCGATAAGCATGACTGTTTTGAGAGTAGCCAAGAAAGATGGCTTTGTCAATCTTGGAATCTAGTTTTCCTAAGTATTCTCGGTCGTTTAAAATGTAGCACAAACACCCGAACACGTGAAAATAGTGAACCGTTGGTTTCTTTCCATTTAAAATCTCATAGGGTGTCATAGTAGTATCGGGTCTTAAGAAAACTCTATTCGTAGTGTGACAAGCTGTGTTTAATGCTTCGGCCCAAAAACCTGTTGGGTTTCGAGGGTCCATGCGCAGCGGAATAATGCAATAACTCGAAAAACCCCAAGCCCTAGAATCCGTTCTAAATGAATAATTAAGAAAGATGAAATAGAAATACCAACCTTGAATGCTTTTGCCTTTGATAAACTTGACCCAACTCCAGATTGAACGACCTTGTTAATCCTTGATGAACGAATGGGAATCACGAACCAAAGATCTTGACAAGCGAAGATCCTCTATGTGTATCCACGCGAAGAATGAACCCTAGAACTCTTCTAGGAGGATTGCTAGATCCTATTGATTGAAACACCTTTCAATCAATGAAGAACAATGGATTTGGTGGTGTTTGATTCTCAATTCTCAATTGAAATCTATCACTCTTGGTGTTTCTCTCAAGCCAAAACGTTCTAATGACGGCTAAGGAAACCAGGGGTGAGTATTTATACGTTATAAAACTTTTCCCTTCATGAAAACCCTAGTTTTAAGTCAATTCCGCGTCAGTCCAGTGCCCAGGGGACGAGTCGTCCCCCGGCACCCGGCCTTCGACCAAGGCGTCCCCTTAAGGGGAATAGTTGGTTCTGGCCTGGGGACGAGTCGTCCCCTGAGAACAAAAATTCCATATTCTTCATTTTTGATAATTCGTTCGATGCGTGTGACCCCATAGGACTATATTATGTTGGCAATGAGTTCGATCACATCGATCCTCATAAGACATGAGCGGACTCTAGCAAGCCATTATGCCTACCCAAATAATATAATATCAAGTTCGATTTCCTATATAGAACATATCACAATCCCATTGTCACACGATGTTATATTGAACATGAGTCATGGTCCACGTCAACTCATATTGTTCAATGCTTTCTCGTTACCAAGTAAATTGATTAATCGAATGACATTAATCACATTAATTCATTCGGGCATGGCCATGCACTACATCAATCTTACTTACGAGTGGCCTAGCAAACATCTCTCTTTACGAGGGACAATTTCCATCTTGACTTATCATTCTTCCCAACAAGAATCATACCATGCCAATGATAGCCCTTATTGTCATCCGGTTAAAGACAACGTTAAACTATATCAAACATGATATTCATCGAGCGAAAGACGATGATAATCTCAGGTCAAAGGATATCAATGATATGACTATATGAGATCTAATTATGACATTTGACCATGACATAGATCTCATAATGGGTCAAGTCCAGTACCTTGTTCTCTAACAAGTACCCATGAATCTAATGTGCATCTCCATGCATATAATCATCACATGATTATCCATTAGACTTCATACTAATGCTTCATAAGTACTAGGGACATGATTATTATAATAAAACATGCAAACATATATAACAATCAAAGAAACAATCTCATATATAAATGAACAATGACATTACATAAAGGTCTATCTCTATAGGCCTAGGGCACTAACACCTACAGTCTCCCACTTGCACTAGGCCCAATCATTCATGTATCTTATACACATGGACCTAACATGACCATCATGTTTAGCTTGTGGCAAAGGCTTGGTGAGAGGGTCCGAGATGTTGTCATCCGTTGGTACCTTGCATATCTTGACGTCCTCCCTTTCACAGATTTCTCGAATGAGGTGGAAACGTCTCAAAATGTGTTTGGATCGCTGATGTGACCTTGGTTCTTTTGCTTGGGCAATAGCACCATTATTGTCACAGAACAGCTCTATCGGGTTAGTGATACTTGGAACGACTTCTAAGTCACTAACGAACTTCTTGATCCAAACCACCTCCTTAGCCGCATCCGATGCTGCTATGTATTCGGCTTCTGTTGTAGAATCAGCAACAGTACTTTGTTTGGAACTCTTCCAACAAACAGCACCTCCATTTAGCATAAACACAAAACCGCATCGCGATCTATAGTCATCTTTGTCGGTTTGGAAGCTTGCATCTGTGTAACCCTTTACAACCAGATCATCTTCCATTCCTCCAAATACCAAGAATACATCCTTAGTTCTTCTCAAGTACTTAAGGATATTCTTGACAGCTATCCAATGGTTCTCACCAGGATCATACTGGTATCTACTCATTGCGCTTAGAGCGTACGAGACATCGGGTCTAGTACATAACATGGCATACATGATAGACCCAATTGCGGAAGCATATGGTATATCACTCATCCTCTTTCGCTCATCATTTGTCTTAGGACAATGAGTCTTGCTAAGAGTAATGCCATGTCCCATTGGCAAGTTCCCTCTCTTAGAATTTTCCATGCGGAATCTTCTAAGGACCTTGTCAATATATGTACTCTGACTCAAACCAATCATCCTTCTTGATCTATCTCTATAGATCTTGATACCAAGGATATAAGCCGCTTCACCCATATCTTTCATTGAGAAACATTTTCCTAACCAGGACTTTACAGTCTCAAGTGCAGGAACATTATTTCCAATGAGTAAGATGTCATCGACATATAACACCAGAAATAGCACTATGCTCCCACTTATCTTCTTGTAAACACAAGGTTCATCTTCGTTTTTGATGAAGCCAAACTCTTTGACTGATTCATCAAAACGTAGATTCCAGCTCCGGGAAGCTTGCTTCAATCCATAAATGGATCTCTGCAACTTACACACTTTGTTAGAATCCTTTGGATCGATAAACCCTTCAGGCTGTATCATGTATACATCCTCAAGTAGGTTTCCATTAAGAAACGCTGTTTTGACGTCCATTTGCCATATCTCATAGTCGTAATATGCGGCTATGGCAATTAGGATTCTAATAGACTTAAGCATTGCTACGGGCGAAAAGGTTTCATCATAGTCAATGCCATGAATCTGCCTATACCCCTTAGCAACTAGCCTAGCCTTATAAGTATGTACCTTCCCATCCATGTCGGTTTTCTTTTTGAAAACCCACTTGCACCCTATGGTTTTTACACCTTCGGGTGGATTAATCAAGTTCCAAACTTGATTATCGTACATGGTTTTGATTTCGGATTCCATGGCTCCTAGCCACTTGTCCGAATCAGGAGTGGACATCGCCTCTTGATAGGAAGTAGGTTCATCATTCTCAATGATTTCTACTTCATTACTTTCCGTCATGAGAAATCCATATCTCTCAGGTTCGGATCGTATCCTATCCGATCTGCGAAGAACTTGTGTATCTTGAACCGGTTCCACAACAGCTTGTGAATTTGGTTCCATCTCTACTACTGGCTCTATGTCATTTTCAGGTTCTTGAATTTCTTCAAGATCAATTTTACTCCCATTAGTTTCTTTAGAGAGAAACTCTTTCTCTAGAAAGACACCGTTTCGAGCAACAAACACTTTGTTCTCGGATTGGTTGTAAAATTGATATCCTTTCGTTTCCTTAGGATAACCAACGAAAATACATTTATCAGATCTAGGTGTAAGTTTATGTTCAGAAAACAATTTCTTTACATAAGCCTCACATCCCAAAATCTTCATGAAAGATAAGCTAGGCTTTCTTCCATGCCACATCTCATGTGGGGTTTTAGGAGCCGATTTAGTAGGGACCTTATTAAGTGTGAAAGCGGCTGTTTCCAGTGCATGTCCCCAAAAGGAAATAGGAAGGTTCACTTGACTCATCATCGATCGAACCATATCTAATAGAGTTCGATTTCTCCTCTCGGACACACCATTCCATTGTGGTGTTCCGGGTGGAGTAAGTTCTGAAACAATTCCACAATTTTTCAGATGATCGTCAAATTCTTGGCTCAAATATTCACCACCTCGATCGGATCAAAGTGTTTTAATAGTTTTGCCAAGTTGATTTTGTACTTCACTTTGAAATATTCTAAATATCTCAAATGCTTCACTTTTGTACTTCATCAGATAGACAGCCATATCTTGATAAGTCATCAGTGAACGTTATGAAGTACCGAAATCCTCCCCTAGCAATGCTATTCATTGGTCCACATACATCAGTATGTACGAGAGCCAACAAATCACTAGCCCTTTCACTACTCTTAGTAAAAGGTGCTTTAGTCATCTTGCCCAATAAACAAGACTCGCAAACATCATATGATTCATAATCATATGAGTCTAAATATCCATCTTTATGGAGTTTAGAGATGCGCTTCTCATTTATGTGCCCAAGACGGAAATGCCATTTATATGTGTCATTCACATTATTTGGTTTGGATTTCTTACTAACATGATAGACATTATCAACATTATTCTCAACATCCAAGACATAAAGGCCATTAAAAGAATGAGCAACACAATAAAGCATGTCATTCAAATAAATTGAAAATTTCTTATTCGCAATAAGAAAATTGTAACCCTCATTGTCTAAACATGAAATAGAAATAATGTTTCTGCTCAAATCCGGAACATAATAACAGTTATTTAAAACTAAAATTAATCCGCTTGGTAAAGTGACTTCGTAAGTCCCTACGGCCAATGCAAAGCAACTCTTGCTCCATTTCCAACCCGTAGATCTACTTCACCCTCTTTGAGCAACCTTCTATTCTTTAGTCCCTGCACATTTAGGCAAATGTGAGATCCACATCCGGTATCTAATACCCAAGAACTAGAGGTAGAAAGTAAAATATCTATCACATAGATACACGAAGTCATGGCAATCTCATTGCCCTTCTTCTTCAGTCCTTTTTGATAAAGCTTGCGATTACGCCTCCAATGCCCAGCTTCCTTGCAATGGTAGCACACCGCATCCTTTTGGGATTTGGGTTTAGGCTTCTCGGCAACGGCAACCTTTGCCTCGGTTTAGCAACTTTTGCTTTACCCTTGTTTTTGAACCCCTTTCCTTTATTCACCATCAACACTTGATTGGTTTTCTTGGTAATATTGTTCTCCGCATTCTTTAGCATCCCATGCAATTCAGGACAGAGATTTATTCATCCCATTCATGTTATAATTCGAACAAACCGATTATAACTCTCGTGGAGTGAATGCAATATCATATCCGTAGCAGCTCTAATCGGATAGGATACCCAAGCCTCTCAAGGTGTTCGAGGTGACCCTTCATCTTCAACACATGAGGCCCAACAGGTTGTCCTTCAATCATCTTGCATGAATGAAGAGCCTTCATAGTGTCAAACCTTTCCGTACGTGCTTGCAACTGGAACATTTCCTTCAAATGATTTCCCAAATCATAGGCTTCCATGTGTACAAGGTCCTTCGAAGAGCCTTACACATGGTAGCAAGCATCGTGCAACCAACATCAATAGAATCATCCATATGCTTCTTATGTTGGTCCATTTCCGCTTTAGTTGCATTAGCGGCTCGGGTGGAACGGGTCCATCGAGAATGTACAACTTCCTTTCTGTTTGAGAACAATTCCCAATGCGGATCCAATCCACATAGTTGTTGCCATTCTCCTCTAACTTGTCCTTCTCAAGGACTGATCGCAGTGACATGTTTTGATTATTGTTTACAGCCATTGATCTACAAAGATATGCAACAAGATATGAACACATATAAGTACCAATTCATTTAAGAGATTAATTAACGTATTTCACAAATACTCCCACTAAATTATATAACCTTCTTATACAAACATGTATAATATAATTTAATAGGCTAAGACCCAACTTTAATTTAATTTCAAGTCGGCTATGGCACGACTGCTCAAAATTAAACTAAAAAGGTAGATAACATTTATCAATCATATCTATATATGACTCTTAGATCATTATGAGATTATAGACATCATATGTCACATGTTTCAATCTCATCTTATGCCTTAGGCCCAAAACCGTTTTGATAGCCTAATTGAGTTCAACCATGTTAAACGTATAGCAATCACTATTTGCTCATCTTGATCATACAAAGATAGAATCAATGTACCTCGCTGTGGCGTAGCCTACATGAAACTATCCGTGTACTCACAAGTGTTTAATCGAATGACATTAATCACATTAATTCATTCGGGCATGGCCATGCACTACATCAATCTTACTTACGAGTGGCCTAGCAAACATCTCTCTTTATGAGGGACAATTTCCATCTTGACTTATCATTCTTCCCAACAAGAATCATACCATGCCAATGATAGCCCTTATTGTCATCCGGTTAAAGACAACGTTAAACTATATCAAACATGATATTCATCGAGCGGAAGACGATGATAATCTCAGGTCAAAGGATATCAATGATATGACTATATGAGATCTAATTATGACATTTGACCATGACATAGATCTCATAATGGGTCAAGTCCAGTACCTTGTTCTCTAACAAGTACCCATGAATCTAATGTGCATCTCCATGCATATAATCATCACATGATTATCCATTAGACTTCATACTAATGCTTCATAAGTACTAGGGACATGATTATTATAATAAAACATGCAAACATATATAACAATCAAAGAAACAATCTCATATATAAATGAACAATGACATTACATAAAGGTCTATCTCTATAGGCCTAGGGCACTAACACCTACAAAACCTTTAGAAATATTTCTAGCAATTAGCATAACACGAGCCATCTCCATTAAAGTCCTATTTTTCCTTTCAGCAATACCATTTTGTTGTGGTGTTTTAGGTGCTGAAAATTCATGGTGTATCCCCTTTTTACTACAAAATGTAGAGAAGGAGAGATTTTCAAACTCTCTACCATGATCTGACTTTATTCGAAAAATAGGAGAACAAAACATGTTTTTGATTTTAGAGACTAAGTGAGTAAATTTATCAAAAGTTTCAGATTTTTTTCTTAAGAAATAGACCCATGTAAACCTAGAAAAATCATCAACTATCACATAAACATACTTCTTACCTCCCAAGCTTTCTACCTCAATAGGACCCGTCAAGTCCATATGTAGAAGCTGAAAACAATGTGTTGTTCCAGAGTGTTGCTCATTGTGTTGTCCAATACTGTGAGCAACACGAGTTTGCTTACCCTTTTGACAGTCACCACACATCACAGTGTCTTTGAGGTTTAGTTTAGGAACACCTTTGATGGCATTGTGTTTGATAATCTTCTCAAGATTTCTATAATGAGAATGACCTAACTTTTGATGTCATAACCTTATATCATCAAGTTTAGTCAAATTGCACACAGGTTTATTACCAACCAGGTAGCAATTATCGCTTGATCTTATTCCAGTCATGACACAAAAGTTAGTATTATCAAACACTTCATAGGTATTTTTATTGAATTTTACCTCTAAATTGTCATCACATAATTGGCTAATGCTAATTAAATAAGCAAGAAAACCATCTCCGTGCAAGACATTTTTCAAAGGAGAAAAACCAATAATATCCAGTATTCCTTTTCCAACTATTTCACTCTTGCCTCTACCACCGTAAGTCACAGAGCCTCCTTGAATAGGTTGGTACTCCGTTAGGAATGATTTTGTACCCGTCATATGACGAGAACAACCACTATCAAAGTACCAAGTTCCTGAAATGTTAGCCCTTAAAGTTGTGTAAACAACATAGCATTTCAATTTTTCCTTGGGTAACCAAGCCTTTTTTGAAAATCTGGATTTCTGTTCACCAGTGTTGTCGTGAGTGTTGCCCTGAGAATTTGGTGACACTTGAGGCAAAACTTGAAGACTGGACATTTTCTTTTGAAGAAAAAAGCAATCTGATTTTATATGTCCAGCTTTGTGGCAGTATCCACATTCATTGGATTGATCAGGAGTATCACTAGGAGTACTACCCTTTTCCTTGACACGCTCTTTTACAAAACAATTTTTAGTTTCAACATCAAACAAGGAAGAGGTAATACTTTCTAGTGATTCTTGGAACCCAAGACCAGCTTTCAGAGACTTACTCAAATTGAGTATTTTATCCAATTTGGATGAACTCGTGTTGAGTTTTTTGAAGGTGGAATCGGCTAGGTTGAGTTTGGCCTTGATTTTATCAAGATCCAAATCTCTCCTACTGAGTTGAACCTCCAGCCGAGTCAAGGAGTTTTTAAGATCATGATTTTCCTTTTTCAAGAAAACCACCATCTTCTTCTCCTTTTTCCATTCCACGAGGAAGGACTTATAGAGATTTTTTAATTCATGAATGAGCTCATCTTTACAAAGATCATCCTCTATAGTCTCCTCTGAATTTAGAACAAATGAATCATGCAAGCAAATATCATTTAAAGAATCATACCTGCTGAGTGTTGTGTCAAGTGTTGCCATTTCCTGGACGACACTTGGGGCAACACTTTCTGAAGAAGTCACAAGTGTTGTGTCAAGTGTTGTCAAATCTGGGATAACACTTGAGGTAACACTTTCTGTCGAAGGTAGCTCCTCTACCGTGGCCATCATGACCGCTTGCTCCATCTTTTCATCTTTCTCCGTTCCTTCCTCCTCTCCATCACTAAGAGATACCCACAAATTTTTTCCCGCCTTTCTCAAGGTATTAGCACATTCATTGGCATAGTGACCCCAATCGGAACAAGCATGACATTGAATGGATACAATGTATTTAGGATCGGATCGGATCTTTTCCGAGGATGCACGCCTAGGTGGGGTATTCTTTTGATTTGGAGGAGGACCTCTTCTTGGCACAAAACTAGATGTTTTGGTCGATTGGTCCTTAGCCTTTACCTGCACACTGTTAAATTTTCTAAGCATGAAATTATATCTCTTAGCAAGTAAAGCTCCACTAGTATTTTCATCTAACTCCTCGAAGGCTTCATCTTCATCATCCACACATGTGTCCGAAGATTCGACTTTTAAGGCAATATTTTTGCCTTTAGAAGCCTCGGTTTGTTCATCGAGATTCATCTCAAAGTTTTTCAAAATGCTCATTAAGGAGTTAATGTCCATAGTTGAAAGATTATGGGCCTCTTCAATAGCTGAAACTTTAATATTAAAACGTTCGGGAAGAGTACGAATAGCTTTTGAAACAAGTTGTTTATTTGTAAAAGGTTCCCCTAATACTTGACAAGCATTTGAAATATCAATCAACTTTTCAAAAATAAGAAGTAATATCTTCGTTTTCACCCATTCTTAATCTTTCAAATTTACTAGTGAGACCTCTAAGCTTTGTTTCTCAGACACTACCATCTCCTTCACAAAATCTTTGTAAAGTATCCCAAGCATCTTTTGCAGAGGGACTATTTTGAATGAGCTTGAACATATGCATGTCAACCCATTCATAGATGGCATTTAGTGCCTTTTCATTGAAACTAGCAAGATTATTTTCTTCAATAGTCCATTCAAATTCAGGTTTGACTTGAACGTCACCATCTTCATCTGGAAGGAGTAATGGAAGAGAATAACCATTTAAAATAGATCTCCAAGCCCGAAGATCAATTGATTTGATATGCGAGCGTAGGCGAATCTTCCAATAAGCATAATTTGATCCATCTAAAACCGGTAATCTCTTTTGATTAGGGTTGGCAGGATCATAAGCTATAACAAAAGGATCTAAACACTTAGTATATCAAGTGCTAGGCTCTGATACCAATTGAAATTGTCTATGGCTTAGAACAAGTGAGGCGAAACTCACAACGTGAGATGAAACTCACTAGTGTTGTCCTTAGTGTTGGCAACACTAACAACAACACACACCAATTCTAGAAAAACACAAATAAATAGAAATAAATCTAAT
The DNA here is from genome assembly GCA_022495995.1 of Adenophora triphylla var. japonica. Lineage (NCBI taxonomy): Eukaryota > Viridiplantae > Streptophyta > Magnoliopsida > Asterales > Campanulaceae > Adenophora > Adenophora triphylla. The sequence continues at coordinate 112,813 of JAFEMH010006175.1, read as the reverse complement.
TTACAGCGGAAGAATTAAAACAATACACAAGAATATAATTTTTATCAAGTTATATAAATATATAACTTGATGGGTGCCAGGAGGGCAAGACCTTTCGATTAATAATATGAATTCAATACAAGGTCGAAGAAGTTCCTTAATGATAAACAATCATTAACATAAGGAACAACATATAAAGAACTCTCTCTAAAAATGAACACTCAAAACCTCACAAAAATATGAAAATCAATATGAAATTCTCGAGTGTCGGACTGAGTGTTGCCAACACTGAATAGCAACACTTGAGAACAGAATTCTATTTCTTGTGCAGATTTGCGTTTTCTGAATTGGATGATATTCAGTGAAGATCCACTGCACTATTTATAGGTCACAAAGTCTAGAGCCTACTCAAAATGATCAGCAACAGCCTTGAAGTTTGTTTCCTCCATTTTAGCCTTCTCGCCTCAAATGTAGGAGACTTAGTCTTCTCTTTCTTCTCTTGCTTGTACCTCTGAGCTGTAGATGCCTTGTAATCTGACTTGTTCTCCCCCTAAATAGCTAGATAATATCTCTTTTTTCTTGGTCATTAATTAAACAAATAAACACATGTTTATTTGTTAATTTTCTCCTCTTCTTCGAACATCACGCCTGGGCAATTTCTGAGGACCTATTCAAGCTCATTTTAAGCAGACTAACTACTATTATTTAAACATTAATTTCCACATTATTATTTGTGAAAAATACAGTAACTATTCCAGTGTTGCCAAATCCAAATGGCAACACTTGTGGCAACACTGGTTTGCAACACTTGGGACAACATTCATGGCAACACATGATCTTAACATTAACAATATATATGAAAAAAATTCAATTTACATGCAAATAAGTTATATTTTTATATCTGAAAATTAAGTGAAAAATAAGAGTCATTCAGATCCGAATGGAGAAAAAAAATAAACAGTGTGAATTGTGTTATTTGTGATTCACCCACCCATTCATCAGATCTGAATAAGAGCTGAAAATGAAAAACAAGTGAGGCATTAATTAATAGGATGTCTGACAAGACGGGCTATGTGGAAATTAAGGGTTACTACGTGAAAAAGAAAAAGAAGTGCCCAAGTGAATTTACCCGGTTTAATAACACTAAATTGACTCAAAACTATGTCATTTTAATATGTATGACAGACCCCACCATCTAAGAAACGATATTGTCCTTAATTCCACTCCTCCCCAAATACACTTGTTTCACCTAAAATTTTCACTCAGCATGTTCCACATCTTGGTCATCCACCTTGAGGTAACGTCTTGACTTACATCTTGGACTAACGCCTTGACATTATTTGTTGTATATTTCCTATTTTTTAGGAACAGAATTATGGATAAATAACTCACTCTTGTGACCATTTGGACTTGGTCAAACGACGACATAACAACTCCATTAATCAACCAAAGGGATAACGGCTGATCATCATCAACAAATGGCGAGATTCTAGGCGGAATATCGGGAGTGACATTCAAGTTGTTATTTTCGATCACATTCATGTATATATATTATCTCTAGAACGCACATGTATTCACGTTACACACTCTTCTCTACTCTCATACTGCACTTTGTATTCGAAAAGCTACTAAACTCAATAACATTTTTTGGTTAGGTAGGCTTTCCTAAAGCCTCCCGAGGTTTTTCCTTGCGAACGATTGTTCAAAAGTTTCCTCGTTACATCCTCATGTTCATCTTAGTTTGTGAATTATATTTCATTTGTGCCCAAACATCCTTGATAGATAAATTTAATTGTTGAAATTTGTCCAAAACAATTTGGCACCGTCTGTGGGAACTTTGGTTTTTTAGATTCCAATAAAGATGAGCAATCCTACTTCAGTAATGTCTACCCCCATCATTACGACTAGGGCAAGAACCAACACGCCAAGCTTGCCCATGCCATCTAGTATGCATTCGCCTATTGTATCTGGTGCTGTTACGTCTAAAAACCAAGGGCTCAACCTAGGAGGATCTTCATCCATGATGCTGCCTGGAATTTCTCTAGAAGTTGTTACTGCCATGATGGCTATGATGCAGCAGTTGAAGGATCAAATTGACGGACAACAACATACGAATCGGATGATCTTCAATCACATTGACAGACTGCGACGCGATTTATCGGCTTCTGGGTACAATGTTCCAATAGTCAGCATACCGGAGACCTCACCTTTGCAGCCTAGGACTCTTTTCTCAGACGCTGGGCCGAGTGCACAGGGCGGTCAAGGCAATATGTCCATATTCAGCACTGTTCAGGCGGAAAGCACCACCGTTACATCCAACCCGGTGCCGCTGTCAACCTGTTTACCTTTGCAACCCCACCTCCTGTGGGGAAAACATGGAGTTTTAATGTGTTCAATACTCCTTTCAATCCATTTGTCACTACTAACCCTGTTCAGATACCACCCTTGCAAGGGAAGTGCAGCAAATCAAGTACATCCTCATGAAGGTTCCAGGAGTCACCTTGCCCTTCAACCAAGCATCTCCAACCAGCCATCACGATTCACGTTTTGTTCCTGCCATGGCTGGGGTGGAGATCCCTAAGAGATTTCAAGTACCTCCCATGAAGCAATACGATGGCACAACGGACTCTGTGGAGCACATAGCCCTGTACCAAGAGAAGATGGCATCATCAGCATTCCTCCACATCTTAAGGAAGTTTGTTCGTGCAGAGACTTTGGGTCCACCTTATCTGGCCCCACCTTGATGTGGCTGACTAACCAGCCTATGAACTCTATCTCATCTTACTCTCAATTAATTAACATGTTTCTTAATCAATTCTCCTGCAATCGTGTGTTTGAAAAATAAACAAGTGATCTTTACAGGATTGTACAACAGCCTGACGAAACCCTAAAAGATTACATGTTCAGGTTCAACAAGGAAGCTGTAAGCATTCCTCATATTGACGTGTCTACGGCCACGGAAGCTTTCAGGATGGGCCTAAAGAGAGAATCACCATTCTACCAAGATCTGGTCATGTTCTAAACTAGAAGTTTGGAAGAAGTTAGGACGAGATCTGTTCATTTCATCAGGCTAGAGGAAGACGAGATGATTCATGGCAAGGCATCAAAGAAGACACCTAGATATGAGAATCCTGACAGAAAGGCAGACTCCTCCCATCATCGATCTAAAAGGAGAAAACCCTACTCTAAAACTGACTCTTCTAAAATTAATATTGTAGAAGAAGATGATGATGAAGATGATATAACTTATCCTAAGATTAGTGACTATTGTTTTTCTGTTGACGTTTCAGGACTCCTACATGCAATGGATAACTTAGGTGGCAAGGCGAGATGTCCAAAGGCAGCTGATAGGTCATCCTCCTGGAAGGATAAATCTAAATGGTGCGCTTACCATGAAGATTTCGATCACACCACTGATAATTGTATCGTCTTGAGAAAAGAAATTAGCTACTTACTTTCAAAAGGACTCCTCAAAGATCTGCTTGGAAAAAGAAAAGGACGGACTGAAACAAAGGAAGTTGTAGCTGACGCTCCATCTTCACCTCCTCCTGCAACTAAGGTGATTAATTTTATCACAGGTGGTTCAGATATTTGTGGCAACACGTATTCTGTGGCAAAATGTCATGCTAAAGATTCCAAAGAAGACAAAATGGAACTACCAACTAGGCATCCGGATCACTCGCCAGGAGAGCAAATAATTTTCGATGATGATGATAAAGAGGATGTCTTGGACCCGCATCATGATGGTCTAGTCGTCACCCTACAGATTTCCAACTGCAAGGTGAAGCGCATCTTAATCGACAACGGTAGTTCAGTCAACCTAATCATGAAGAGCACCTTGGAAGAAATGATGATCCCCCTAACAGAGGTTGTGAGGAATTCCTCTGTTCTAGTAGGTTTCAGTGGAGAAACCAAACAGACAATTGGAGAAATCAAGTTACCCATCTATGTAGAGGGAATGAACTTTATGGAAAGGATTTACGTGATCGATTGCCCATCTTCCTATAATGTCATCCTGGGCAGGCCTTGGATCCATAATATGAAAGCAATTCCGTCTACGTACCACCAATGTATCAATATGCCAACGCCTTGGGGCATAATCAAGGTGAAGGGAGACCAGCAAGCTGCCAAGGAATGCTATAAAATGGATATGAAAGCTTGTTCTACTCATTAAGCGTGGTTTGTAAAGAAGAGGGTTTATGGCGCCCTAGAGTCTGTAAAAATGAAGATGTCAGAACCTATCTGCTGATCAACTAGTTGGAACTGGGGAAAGCTGCCATCCTTATAAGGCTTTCAAGATGGCACCACTATTGACCTATAAGGTACCATGGGATACATCTTAAAAATCACTGCATGTAAGTTAAAATTTATAACAATTTTAATGCCAAGGTATGAACTTCTTCCTCAAATAATTTCTACTTCTTTCAAATTTATTATTCCTTTTATTCAATCAAAACCCCTACTGACTTAAGCATCGGAGGGGTGTTAGCCAGGCTAACCCCATGTTCATGTGTTGCAAGATGGAACCCTTCAATTTGGTATAAACAGCATCAGAAGTAACATGTCAGCAGTGTGAAAGTGTTAAGCTTTTCTTGGTGACCAAAGGTACACAATCTATTCGAATGTAAAAATAATATAATTTACATGTGAAGACTACAATTATATATTGCCTGGATGCACGTTTTTCACACTTAATTTAAAATGTCAAATTCAATTCACCTTGTTAGTGGAATTATGTCTGCTATTTTAAATTCAAGTTGTGAACTAAGGGTTGTAACATCAACATGTTATCTAAGGGACACCGAAAAGTGAAATTTCTACATGTCACCTACAAATTGGTTATAACATCGTTGCATGTTATCTTTACAAATTGGTTATGACATCGTTGCATGTTATCTTTACAACTTGGTTATAACATCGTTGCATGTTATCTTTACTTATTGATTACAACACTAGTACGTGTTGTCTTCCGTACCAAGCATAAAAATACTCGAAGTTATAAAAACATCTAAGATACTGTTAATACAGACTGTGGGTGTTACCACAGGTGCTATCACTGGCAGTTGGCTGTTACCCGAACTGGAATGATTTGTAATTTAATAATTCTTTCCATATTATTTTATATCCTAATGTCTAATATTTGCAAGATATATGTGTTTGTTGGTCCATATTTCAGGTTAATACATGGTTGGAATAATAGCTAAAGACATGGAATAAGGTTGAAGATAAGTTCCACATAAATAGGAGATTTATGTGTAACTTTTACTTGGTCCATATTAATTGATGAAGAAAGAAAAATGTGGGAAGACCAACTCTTGAGAGTTTTTGGTGTTTATTGAAGTGTACAAGGACAAGAAAGCAAGAGAGTACAAGGAGATAAAGCAAGGACTTGGGCTTCAAGATTTCGGTTGCTAATAAGGTGGGAAGTTGGCGCATGAAGAGGAAATCAAGCCAAGAATTATCTCCAGTCATCTCACACGATTTTAACAAGAAGGGATGTTATTTTGGAGTAGCCTCCAAGGCAATTGAAGGCTATAAATAGGCTAGGTGTGATTCATTTGAAGATATGCCAAATACCAAATATCAAACACACACACCTTAGCACAAGAGAGACAAAGTTTCTTTGGTTCGTATAATCCTTCCTCCCTTGTGATTCTAGCTTAAACACTGAGTGTTTAAGAGAGTGTTGGCTAAGGATAGGATTCGTGCTTTGTGTCATTAGTTCCATAGAGCATTATCATTGTTTTAGCTATAGGGAACTTTCGGCTTTGTAATTGTTCTATATTGATTATAAAGTCTTCGCCATCTAGGCACACTCAAGTTATATATTTATATAACTTGAGAAAATTATATCTTGTGTTATTTATTTCCGTTGTCCAAAGTTTTTACAAACTATTTAATTTTGGTGTGTGTGTGTTGTCCGTCAGTGTGTTATCCAAGGTGTTGGGTAACATCTACGGTAACATCTCTTTCCAGTGAAGCCATTGACAATTTCAATTGGTATCAGAGCAGGTCACTTGACGATACTAAGTGCTTGATCTAGGTGTCATGGCTTATAATCCGGCTAATCCTAACCATAAGCGTCTTCATGTGTTAGATGGCTCGAATTATTGTTATTGGAAGATCCGTCTACGCTCGCATATCAAACCAATTGATCTTCGAGCATGGCGATCTATAACAAATGGTTACTCCTTACCAATGTTACCTGCTGATGAGGATGGTGATGTTCAAGTCAAACCTGAATCAGAATGAAACTTGGAAGAGATCAACCAAGCTAATTTCAATGAAAAGACACTTAATGTCATTTTTGAGTGGGTTGATATGCATATTTTCAAACTTATTCAAAATAGTTCCACTGCAAAGGAAGCATGGGATATTTTACAACATTTTTGTGAAGGTGATAGCAGTGTGCGTGAAACTAAGCTTGGTCTTACTAGCAGATTTGAAAGATTAAGGATGGGTAAAAATGAAACTATTCCTTCTTATTTTGAAAAATTATTTGATATTGCTAATGAGTGTCAATTGTTGGGTGAACCATTTACCAACAAACAACTTGTCTCAAAAGCAACTAGAACCCTTCCTGAGCGATTTAATATGAAAGTTTCATCTATTGAAGAGGCTCACAATCTTTCAACTATGGATATCAATTCTTTAATGAGTATTTTGAAAAACTTTGAGTTAAATCTCCTAGATCAAAGTGAAGCATCTAAGGGGAAAAATGTTGTTTTGAAAACTCAAACCTCAAGTTCTTTGGAAGAAAATGAAGATGAGGTTTTTGAAGAAATTGATGAGAATGCTAGTGTTGCTTTACTTGCTAGAAAATACAATTATATGGTTAGAAAGTATAACAATGAAAAAATGCAGGTGAAAGCAAAGGAGAAGCAAACCAAGGTTTATGATTCGATACCAAAAAGGACCTTCCCATCTAACCCAAAGTCAAACCCAAGAAGAGCATCTTCAGATCAGTTAAGGTCTGATCTAAAACACATTAAATCCATTCAATGTCATGCATGCTCGGGTTGGGGTCACTATTCCAATGAGTGTGCAAATACTCTAAGGAAGAGAGGAAAGAACCTATGGGTTTCTCTCAGTGATGATGAGGATGAAGGACCATCTCAGCAGGAAGAATCTGATCAAATAATCATGTTTGTCACAGTAAGTGACACGGATGGTGACAGTGTTACCCAAGGTGTTATCCAGTCTGAGATAACATATGTGATCACACCCGACATGTATGATGAATTATGTGATAATAATATTGTTTGTTTTGTTGGTTCTTCTAACCCTGATACAGGAAGTACATAAGAGGATGAGCAGAGAAAAGATAACCTCATTTCTGGATTAAAAGATCTTTATGAGGAATTGCTCGTTGAATGGAAGAAAGAGAAAAATTTGGTTAAGTCCTTAACCAAGAAGAATGAAGGACTCCAGGCCTATGTGACTCACATGGAGATTCAAGCTACTAAAGAGAAGTCGAGCAGAGTCAAAGGCAAATCTAACCGAAACCACCTTGAAGAAGCTCAACACCGGATCTACCAAATTGGATGAGATCTTGAACTTGAGTACACCTCTCAAAGCAGGAGAAAGTGTTCAAGAGACACCCTTGGAGCTGTTGGAAGCGGTCAGTCCAGAAGGTGTTACCACAGGTGTTACCATGAGTGCTAACACTGATAGTAACACAGAAACTGAGCAGGGTGTTACCGTTGATGAGATAACACCTCAGATAGCACCTAATTCCAGTCCAGCGAGTGAAGATCAAGAAGGAGTTGAACTGAGGTTCACGAGAATGTGAGAAGAGATCCTCCACCTAGAATCAGTAGGAATCATCCTACAACTCAAGTAATTGGGGAGGTGAATGAAGGTGTACAAACAAGACGTAAGGATCCCATTAGTTATCGTGACATGGTGAGGTATGTGTGCATGTCTACCACATACTCAAAGGTAACATACTCTTGTTTTACTTCATCCGTAGAACCTAAAAATGTGATTGAAGCTTTAAAAGATAATTGTTGGATTCAAGCATGCAAGACGAACTTGATCAATTTTCTCGTAACAATGTTTGGTCTTTAGTACCCCGTCCCACAAATACTAATGTTATTGGGACAAAATGGATTTTTAAAAATAAGACCAATGAATATGGAAACATTATTAGGAACAAGGCTCATCTCGTGGCTCAAGGCTATACACAAGTGGAAGGTGTCGACTACGACGAAACCTTTGCACCTGTGGCTAGAATTGAGTCAATAAGACTTTTATTGGCCATTGCTTGCTTTCTTAAAATCACATTGTTTCAAATGGACGTCAAAGCAGCATTTTTAAATGGATACTTAGATGAGGAAAATTTTGTTGAACAACCAAAAGGCTTTGAAGATCCATTTCAACTAGACCATGTGTATAGACTTGATAAAGCTCTCTATGGATTAAAGCAAGTTCCACGTGCATGGTATGGTAGGTTAACTAGTTTTTTACTAGAGTATGATTTTACTAGAGGAGAAGCAGATAGGACTTTATTCATTCTTAAACATGGAAAAGAACTTGACGTGGTTCAAATCTATGTTGATGACATAGTATATGGCTCTACATCAAAAATTTGCTTAAATGATTTTGTAGAGGCTATGACATCAACATTTGAAATGAGCATGATGGGGGAACTTAACTTCTTTCTAGGCTTGCAGGTTAAGTAATCAAGTGAAGGGATTTTTATCTCCCAAAGCAAATATGCAAAGAACCTGGTGAAGAAGTTTGGGTTGGAAGGATCGAAAAGCTCAAAATTCCTATGGGCACTTTTCTCAAAATTGGAAAAGATCAAGTGGGAGAAGATGTTGATCCAACCCTATATCGTTCCATGATAGGTAGTCTCCTTTACCTTACTTTTAGTCGTCCTGATTTGATGTACAATGTGTGTGTATGTGCTAGATATCAATCCAATCCTAAAGTGTCTCACCTAAAATCTGTGAAAAAGATCATTAAATATGTATCTGGAACTAGTGATTTAGGGATTTGGTATAGTAAAGATACCAATACCAATTTAGTGGGCTTTAGTGACTCAGATTGGGCAGGGGATATGGATGATAGGAAAAGTACAAGTGGGGGTTATTTTTACTTGGGAAATAATTTAGTATCATGGTATAGTAGAAAACAAAATTGTGTTTCATTATCCACGGCTGAATCTGAATATGTAGCAGCCGGTAGTTGTTGTTCACAACTAATTTGGTTAAAACACATGCTTGATGATTATGGTCTTGATAGTAATATTTTGACCTTATACTGTGATAATTTTAGTGCTATTAATATTTTCAAAAATCCTGTACAACACTCCCGTACCAAATATATTGACATCCATCATCATTTTTTCAGAGATATGGTAGATAAAAAGATAATAAATATAGAGCATATTGATACAAAGTATCAACTTGCTGATATTTTCACCAAACCCTTAGACCATGATAGATTTTCTAGTCTAAAGAGATCTCTTGGTCTTTGCATTCTCTAAAAAATGTCCTTTGTTGTCAGTTATTACCATGAGTGCTGATAACACCTGGGGTAACACATGTATACTAGTGCATATTTTTTGCGTGTTTGGTTTTATTCTCTGTGTTGTAAGGGTTCCCATAGTTCTCTGAGCTATGAGAGTTCACGGTTGCACATGCTGACAAAGTCACTAATGTTGGTATGTGATAAATAAAAAGGCAAAGAGGCAATTCTTAAACCATACTATTCTCTCGAGCTCGGGGCACGGAGTTCGTGGCGACGATGTACTCTTGCCAATGAGAATGTATAAAGTGATTTATGCTTAGTATTAGGGACATGGAGTTTGCTACTACAGTGTACCCTACTTGAAAGGCATAAATCAATAATCTTTACACTTGAAATAAGACTCGGGGCACGGAGCTCGTTACTACGATACTTCCTTGTTTAAAGAAGTGTAAAAGAGTTTTATAATTACTATGCCCCATGTTCTTACAAGCTTGTTATGCCTTAAGTGTTTGAAAATGACTAAGTTTGTTATGCCTTAAATGTTTGAAAATGAATATATTTATCAAGGAATTTTTATCATATGCGTTATCCTAAGTGTTTCCATCATTGCCATTAACATATTTGTATGTGCTATATTATTATTTTTTTCGGTTATGTTATTTAAGTTTTTAACTTTGAAAGTCTTTTTACTGTTTAATTAAGAGTTTACAAAGTTTGAAAAAGTCTTTAACAAACCTATTTTATCTTTGATAAACAAACCAAATAACTAAGTCCTAAAAATTAGGGATCTGATTTTCAAAAACCTTATGGACTTGGTATATTTGTTTTGTTTATTATTTTTATTTTCGTTTTTTATATATACTTAAAAAATTAAAAATTCAAAAAAAAAATTTAAATAATGGCTGGATGTTAATTGTTGTGTGAGGAGGTTGTTCTTTATTTTTTATGTGGCCTAGAAAATAGGGGGAGTAAATAATTAATGTAATTAATTTTTGTGTGGCTAGGAAAATAGGGGGAGGATAATTTTTAAGTGAGTAAAAATAGGAAGTGGGATAAGTCTAATCACAATTAAATTTCTATCCTAATTTAAATTGCTATTTCTCTCTCTCTCTCTCTCTCTCTCTCTCTCTCTCTCTCTCTCTCTCTCTCTCTAATCGCCCTATCTCCTTCTCTCTCTTCACGATAAATACCACCCTTCGTCACCGTCTCTCTCTCTCAAACCTTTCAAAAAATCAACAACCTTCCAAAATCCCAAAACCTTCCTAAACCCTAACCACGGCAACCCCTTCCAAGAAGCAATCCGCCCCATTGGAGGTCTCTTCGGGCGTTGGCTCAAGTGGTCCAAGCCTAATGGACACTTCAACCACCCCTCTCAATGTGTTTCCGTCAATGACAATGTCGGTTGATGATCCTCCTTTGGTGACAACAATGGCTCAACCCTTGCCCATTGTGATGCTACCACCCCTTCCACCCGTTCTGTCAACCAAAAAGACCAAAAGAAAGGCCATAGCTCACAAACCCTCGGGTCAACTCGCCAAAAAGAGGAGCTCGAGTAGGCTCACTGCAATGAGGAGCAAAGGGACCTCAAATACTCCCACTGAACCCGTGGAATTCTCGGAAGAATCCTCTCTTGGTCTCTCCTCCGCTCATGTCTCGGATGAAGACTTTCATGCCGACGCTGAGAAGAGCCAATCTGCAGAAATATTTGAAGATTGGGGGCTTGAGGAAGAAGAGCCTTTGTATGAAGTCGTGAAAAGAAACGTTAAGGGCAAAGGAAAGAAGACTGTTGTCAAAGATGTTACCCAGAAGGCTGCAACACCCAAGGTAACACCTTTTGTTTTTAAGGCTTCGAAGACTTCAATTAGTGAGTTTGCTTATTCAGAGTCCTCTGATTTTCTTGAGAAAGAGTTTGAAGATGTGAAAGTTGCTTTTACAAAACCTTACTTCTCATTGGAATTTTATCAAAAAGAAAATATGGAGTTTTGGTTGAGACATAGTGACACGAAAATTCTCAAAGAAAAGTACATTGACGAGGTTGATTTCAAAAAGCATGGTGTATTTCAGTTCTTGGAGGATAGAAATTTTTTGAAAGCTAACTTGCACCCTTCGAAATTTGTTGAAGCTATTGTCAAAAAATTATATGCCAACCTTCATGCCAACCTAGAAAATGAGAAGTCCGATCAATTTGGAAAGGTGTTCTTAAGGAACCGAATTTTTTCTATTACCCCTCCATTGATCAACAAGACTTTAGGGCTCCCAAATATGGATGATTATGGTCCTATTGTGCATAAGGATGAAATTGCTAGGTTCATTTCGAATAATGTCGTGCATGAATGGCCCAAGAATCCCAATCCCAAAACCAAAGTTCATTTTCTTACTTCCCGTCTCACTTCACTCTTTGTCGTGCTTCACAAGCTTTGTATTTTTAATTGGATTTCTACTTCAAATGAGCAATATGTGACATTGCAACAAGCTAAAATTTTGTATAAGTTAGGAAAGAATCAAAGGGAGAACTTGGGTAGACTAATTTTCAAACATTTGGCTTCGTGGGGTAAAAGAAAAGACATTACCATGTTTCCTTACCCTTCCTTAATTTTCCAAATTTTGAAAGCTCAAAAAATTCCCATTGAAGAGTCATATGAGTACACTCCTAGTCTTGATCTCTATGCTATAGATTCTCAGCTGACTAAGAAGAACACCAAAAGTGTGAGATACACAGGTGATCTTCCTTGGTCAAAGATAAATGAATTTGGGTCAAGTGATGCGGTTCCAGCTCAGGGTGTTACTCATACTGTAACCCCAAATGTTACTCCGAAATCTCCAAGTTTTTCAGGTACAGATGCAGCTCATGTTCTTGCAAATGTGTACAATTTGTTGGGGAATGCTTCACCAACAATACCAAAGACCACAGTTTTGGCATTTCTCCACAAACAAACTACTGACATTGCCGAGATTGTGCAAGGATGGGCTAAGCTCAAGGAAATTACTGATGAGTTTATCCGGCAGGTTTCTTCCTAAACTGGGGGATATAATAGTGATGATGGAGCTGGTCCAAGTGGTGGTGGTGGTGGAGATGCTAGTGGTGCTGCTGCAGATGTTACTGAAGGTGCTATCACAGATGCTACTGGAGATGAAGAAGGAGAAGAACAGGAGGAAGAAGAAGTTGATGATGAGCAAGAAGAGTGATTGCAATACATTGCCTGAAGTTTGATGTTGCCACTCTTATGGTTATGGTACTTTGGTGGTTGATAAAACAATTTACTTTTATATTTTTATTCGGAACATGTTTTAAATACTTTGGTGGTTTGTTTTATTTGCTTTTGGTTTAAACTTTTAGGGTTGTTTGAACATGAAGTAGCTTAGTAGCTTTGGTTTATCTTTGGTACTTTAGGTTGCTAGTTATTTGGAAAACTTATTTTGGAAAATATGTTTTGATAACTAGTATTTTTATGATAAATCATTGTGGTTGTTAATTCCTTGATTATGGGGGAGTTGATAACTATGAAGTTACTCTGTTATGGCTAACTTTTTCTTGCAAGGATCAGAACTTTAGAGTTTGGAAAGAAATTATAAATTATGGGGGAGATTGTTAGTACAGACTATGGGTGTTACCACAGGTGCTATCACTGGCAGTTGGGTGTTACCCGAACTGAAATGATTTGTAATTTAATAATTCTTTCCATATTATTTTATATCCTAATGTCTAATATTATTTGCAAGATATATGTGTTTGTTGGTCCATATTTCAGGTTAATAAATGGTTGGAATAATAGCTAAAGACATGGAATAAGGTTGAAGATAAGTTCCACATAAATAGGAGATTTATGTGTAACTTTTACTTGGTCCATATTAATTGATGAAGAAAGAAAAATGTGGGAAGACCAATTCTTGAGAGTTGTTGGTGTTTATTGAAGTGTACAAGGCCAAGAAATCAAGAGAGTACATGGAGATAAAGCAAGGACTTGGGCTTCAAGATTTCGGTTGCTAATAAGGTGGGAAGTTGGCGCATGAAGAGGAAATCAAGCCAAGAATTATCTCCACTCATCTCACACGATTTTAACAAGAAGGGATGTTATTTTGGAGTAGCCTCCAAGGCAATTGAAGGCTATAAATAGGCTAGGTGTGATTCATTTGAAGATATGCCAAATGCCAAATATCAAACACACACACCTTAGCACAAGAGAGACAAAGTTTCTTTGGTTCGTATAATCCTTCCTCCCTTGTGATTTTAGGTTAAACACTGAGTGTTTAAGAGAGTGTTGGCTAAGGATAGGATTCGTGCTTTGTGTCATTAGTTCCATAGAGCATTATCATTATTTTAGCTATAGGGAACTTTCGGCTTTGTAATTGTTCTATATTGATTATAAAGTCTTCGCCATCAAAGCACACTCAAGTTATATATTTATATAACTTGAGAAAATTATATCTTGTGTTATTTATTTCCGCTGCCCAAAGTTTTTACAAACTATTTAATTTTGGTGTGTGTGTGCTGTCCGTCAGTGTGTTATCCAAGGTGTTGGGTAACATCTACGGTAACATCTCTTTCCAGTGAAGCCATTGACAATTTCAGATACCATTACGATAAGCAGAAGATAACCAAGAGACTAAGATGTTGGACTAACCCAACACCATCAAACCCAAATGTTTGGACTCTTATGAGCCACTTACAGAATCACAAAGTTTAAAGATGTTTTAGGGGCCAACCCCCGATTCCAAAACCCAAATTTACATGCCAATAAAGGCATGACAAAATAAAACGTAACCATTGTTTAAAGAGCTTGAAAAAAGAAATTGTTTTTAACTTTTTATTGCAGGAGCAGCTTCTACCTCCTTGCCTTCACCTTCCTTCTTGCCTCCCTCTTCCTCAGTGCCATGATCAGTTACCTTGAGTACCTGCGCCTTGGAGTTCACCTCACTCACATCAGGGGCCTCTCCTAGGAATTTATTCAGCATGGCTACCTCTTCGTCAATCTTCCAATTTACATGTTTCCTACTTTCAAACTCCTTCATCATGTTGATCTGGCACTCCATAACCGACTTGCTCGCGCTCATCATGTATCCATCCTTCACCTCCTCTAGATCCTTAATGTGCTCATCTTCAACCTTCAGCATCCTGGCCATCAGGTTGGCTAGCTCATTGTTTTGCTTTTCCACCTGCTCCTCAGCCTTCATCGCCCTAAAAGCCTCAAATTTGTGTTTCTGAGTGAGGACTCTGATCTTGTCGTCTTTCACTTCCAACTCCTTCAGAAAAAGGTCCATCCCCTCCAGTACCTACGGGGAGGAGGAAAAACATGCTACTATGTTAAAACTAATCCAAGAAAATCAAGAATTTACTTTCCCAGGACAGAAATCCACCTTGGCTTTCGCATCTTCAGCCTTCAACCCATCCACTACCACGATCTCAGTGTCTTCAAGCTTTCTCTTTCTCTCCCCTTTGATGCTCTTTGAGCTTTCACCCCTTAGAAGGGGAGGTTTTCCTTCTTCTTTCTTGGCACCAACTTTTGCCCTAATACCAGAAAGGATATCCTCCACACCAAAACATGCCTTGGATCGAGTCACTACACAAGAGGGAAATGTCAAGAACGGCAACAAAGTGGAAAGAGAATAAGATACAAAACAAAGCAGTATACCAGATGACATTTTGCCAGCGCTAGTAGAAATCCCTTTCTTTTCCTCAGCAAGTTCTGCAGAAAGTGGCTTAAATTTTCGTAGATCCTCCGAAAACAAACTCAAAATCCGATCGACATTTTCAGATGTATCAGTAAGGGGTGGGTAAAGCTCTTCCAACTTGATAACTGAAAAAACATGCCACCAACATATTAAGATAAATGACAAACAAGACGCAGTAGTCAAGCGCATAACCAAAAAAGCTACCTGAAGGGTTCCATGTTGACACCAAATCTCCTCCTCCCTCTAGGCTACTTTTTCTTACATAGAAGAATCTATGTTTCCATCCCCTATCAGCTGCGTCAAGACCTAGAATCAAAGGATCCCTATTCGACCTAACCCTAAAATTGTATCTAACTTTACCAAAAGCTCTAATCTCCGAAACAAACGCCAACTCCTCTAAACTTGCCACCACACTGTGCTCGACCGCGATTCTATCTAGGGTAAGCAAAATGCGCCATCCTATGGGCATTAATTGGCAATAGGACAGCCGGGTCACTTTGAAAAAGCGGGAAAAAGAAGCAGAAAAGGGAAATTTCAAACCTACACTGAAAGGGTACTCGTAAAACCCTACCCACTCGTCGAACACACAATCGGCACTGAAAACTTCAGTTGGGATCAAGAACTCGGCATTTAGAGGAAAGGCATTGTTTCTCTTCAAAGCGTCAGCATGGGACGCGTTGGAATTGCACCGTTCGCCCTCTTTATCTCGGATGAACGCTAGACACCTAAAACCTTCAGGCAAAGACGCATCAACGTCTATGACCTTTTTCTTACTTTTACCCATGGAAGAGACAGAGAAACGAAAAAGGAAAAAGAGAGAGAAAACTAACCGAAAAAGTGGACGGGGAATTAGCACCGGGTCATCGGAGAAGATTTTGAAAAGAAAATATGGTTTCCTTCTCTTAACCATATAAATATGAAGGGACGTTTACAGGCGCCTATGAAAAGCCCATAATTGCCCTAATTTCCCTTAAACCACGCGAGCCAACCACCTCATCAATTCCTAAGCAAAAACGAGGCGACACATGGCAAAATATTAAAGCCTTCTGTATTCAACATGGAAAAGCATTAATATTTTGGGGGCAATTGTTTCACCCTAAAATTTTCACTCAGCATGTTCCACATCTTGGTCATCCACCTTGAGGTAACGTCTTGACTTACATCTTAGACTAACGCCTTGACATTATTTGTTGTATATTTCCTATTTTTCAGGAACAGAATTATGGATAAATAACCCACTCTTGTGACCATTTGGACTTGGTCAAAGGACGAAATAACAACTCCATTAATCAACCAAAGGGATAACAGCTGATCATCATCAATAAATGGTGAGATTCTAGGCAGAATATCAGGAGTGGCATTCAAGTTGTTGTTTTCGGTTACATTCATGTATATATATTATCTCTAGAACGTACATGTATTCACGTTACACACTCTTCTCTACTCTCATACTGCACTTTGTATTCGAAAAGCTACTAAACTCAATAACATTTTTTGGTTAAGGTAGGCTTTCCTAAAGCCTCTCGAGGTTTTTCCTTGCAAACGATTGTTCAAAAGTTTTCTCGTTACATCCTCGTGTTCATCTTAGTTTGTGAATTATATTCCATTTGTGCCCAAACATCCTTGATAATAGGTAAATTTAATTATTGAAATTTGTCCAAAACAACCCTCTTCCCGGAATCCCCATCTCCCTTGTACCAACACTCATGCAAATGCAATCAGTGCTAGGGAATTGCTATGGTTTTTACCGACAACGATCTCTTGAAAAATGCGTAGATAAACGAAGAAGTAAATGGATATAGCAGGTCCAGTGATCCCTTGGTAGGACTTTCTAGCTTCAAAATTGAGAGATCGAAGAAGACTAACTTGTTTTGAATAGGGTGATGACCTAATTGCCTGAAAATGAGTCTTGTGAAGTCAATTAAAACATGGCCATGTGCACAATGGAGCCGACGATAGAAATGGCAACCGCCGTGGGTGGCTGGAAGAAGGGGGATTTCTGGGTTTTGGTTGTGATGATGGCGGTCGAAGGTTGGGGGCAGCTGTTGTGGAGGTACCCGTCTGATTATGATAAAACTCGATTTAATTCAAAGCATCTAAAAATATCATTTCAGTATACAATCAGGGGAGAGGCTACCGTGTTACGAGTGGGTCCGACCAATTTTAAAAATAAACTAGTATTCTATCCGTGTGATTTACGGTGAAGTATCAAAATCCTGTTCAAACACGTTAAAAAATATATTTAGTAGAAATTAAAGGGCAAAATGTTGAATAGTAGAAATAACAACGTTTATTTAATCAAAAAATTTGAAACATGCAGTAACCAATATAAAAAGTCTAGAATTGATACATTTTGAAAAACTTCATTAAAAACTACATTGGTAATAATTCATTGTAAACGACATTAATAGTACTACTCAAAAAATCACTAACCTGTGTGTGATGCACGGATAATTCTGTAAAAACAAGCAAATGATCAATCTTAATACGTATAACCCCATTTTCCTAAAAATATTGTTACATGAAAAAGGAACATATTCAAGAGAAAATGACATAATAAATAATAAAATTGTTAAAAAAAAATAATCAAAGTTATTTTCTTTAAATACAATATTATTAATGTGTCTACGACAATCACTTACGGTTTTACCCTTACCCAACAAAATGGGGGAAGAGAGAGAAGATTCTTGCATAAACCAAGTCACTTGGGGAGTTGAAGGTGGCTTTTGTTTTTTTTTAGTGTTGAATGCTGAAATCTGATTTCACCTTTGAAAATGACTGAATTTTTAAGAGGCAGCGACTGAAAACTGAATTCTGAATTGGATAAGTTGTTTGATTTTCTATCTGAATCCATTTTCTGAAATGTGTATGTTTACCATTTTAACCTTCTGAATTCTGAATTGGATAAGTTGTTTCCTTATAATTGAGGTCGGAGCTAGGGAGTATTTCCTATTACCAATTTAAAATATAAAATAAAATATGCTTTTAAATACAAACAAAAATAAAAAATGTGACATTATATTTAGCTTGAACAAGTGGCGTTACGTTTTAAAGTTTTTTTTTTTTTTTCCGCTTATAATTGAGGCCGGAGGGAGTATTTCCTATTACCAATTCAAAATATAAAATATGGTTTTAAAGACAAACAAAAATAAAAAATGTAACTTTTAATTTTTAATTTTAGTTTGAAGAAGTGGCGTTATGTTTTAAAGTTTTTTTTTCTTATAATCGAGGCCGGAGGGAGTATTTCCTATTACCAATTCAAAATATAAAATATGCTTTTAAAGACAAACAAAAATAAAAAATGTGACATTTAATTTTAGTTTGAAGAAGTGGCGTTATGTTTTAAATGTTTTAAAGTTTTTTTTTTTTTGAAATATAGTGGCGCTATGTGTAGAAGGGTAAAAGTGGGAAGGTTTTGAATCAGAGGATTTCTACCTCTGAAAAATAAGTGGGTTTTCAAAGGTTTTCAGACTGAAAAAAGAAAAAAAATCGAACTTACTGAATTTAGAAATTCACTTTACGCTCAGAGATGGACCTCTGAATATGAGGTAAACTTAAAAAACAACGCAACCGAAGTAAATCATGTTTCAGACGAGAAAAACCCAAAGGAAATGGCCATTGCCGAATTTAATACAGTATATAAAGGTAAACAACAAATGAAAGGATCTCATCAAGACAGCTATATAGCAATAGTTTAACACGCAACAGAAAAATGTCAAAAATACGCCACGCTGTAAATAAAACTTTGCAACAGATAATGAGATACCGGTGCTTTTCGCTTCACTGATACCTGTACATAGCACAACAGACAAATGTCAAAATAAAACAACACATTCACCCAATCACCAGTTTAAGAAAGTTGCAGGATGTCAAGCAGTAACAATAAAAGTCAGAATACTGTACAATATCTCATCAAGGGTAACCTCCTACTCGTGTTCACATCTTTGTAGCTATATTGTTATCAATGCATTCACGACTTCAGTCACTACACATGCAGCTATCAACTAGTACAACCAGCTAAGAAAATAAACCACAGCGCACACACACACAAAAAAAAGGAGAGAGAGAGAGAGAGAGAGAGAGAGAGAATGCTCTCATTCTCACACTACACCAGTTTGAAGTCTTTAGGGGATAAACTAACACTACTTTCATGAAAAATGTAACACCTTTTTCTCCTAAAAGTCACTTAGATCCATAGGAACCTCATATAAATTAAGGCTACACCTCCATAAGACAAATCTTGGGGCAAATACGTCGAAGTTGGGCCCTAAATCTTTCAAATGCAAGACTTAGTATTTTAAGTGGCCCTTCCTCGCCCCCCCCCCCTCCTCTCTATACTCCCTCCGTCCCGATAGAAGCGTCGCCATTTTAGGGGTGGCACGCAAATTAAGAAAAAATGTTGTGAGTGTAATTTGAAAATAGGAGAGAGAATTAGTGGAGGAAATAGTGAATTTAAAAAATGTTGTGAGTGTAGAGGAGAGAGAATTAGTGGAGGGAATAGTGGATGGGTAATAGAATATTAATAAAATATTTCCTTTTTAGGAAAGGGTGACGCTTTAAACGGGACACCCTTTTGGGTAAAAAGTGACGCTTCGGGTGGGACGGAGGGAGTATATGTGTGTGAGTGTATATATATATTTCACTTTTTCCGTCTAATTGTTGCCAGGTCTTCCAACCTATATATATATATTTAATTTATTTGTTTATAAATTAATTTTTCTGTCCAATGTTGTCAGGTCTTCTAACTAAAATCCGGGAACTAGGTCATTACCAGAACCCTAGATTAAAAAAAAAAAAAAAAAAAAAAAATGAAACATATTCCAAAATTAGATAGATAAAACAAAAAAGAAAAAAAATACTAGAAAAGAAAACACAAATTAGAAAAAGAAAGGGTCACTAATAAATACCAAAATTCGACGCCTATTTACTGTGCAATTCAGACCAAAAATGGAATTGTTATGCTGGGCTCCTGGGTGGAGGAAGATGGTACTAATCTAATCAACTCACAGTACAACAACAACAAACCCTTAATCCAAAAATGATTTGGGGTCGACTAACATAAAGCGTCATATGTAATCGTCAATTAAAAAGTAAATAAAAATAAATTAGAAAAATAAAGAGAAAAAGGGTATAATAGATAAATTAAAAAATGTGAAAAAATATTCAGTACTCAACCTATAACCTCAAGATTCTGCCTCCACAATTCCAAAAATACTTTCTACACCCTCTTTTATCCCATCAATCAACACAAAATCCTATGTTAATATTAGCACACCATGAAATATCATCTTGAATTGACCTCGTCAATTCGTCCGTATCATAGCAAAGAGAAAATGACTGAGTGCAGACTCTATGCACTCCAATAATAATAATGATAGGAAACTCTTATGTCTTTTCAACACTAGTTCACACACTTGTACAAGCTCCATCATGCATGTCCTTGATGATGTCAATATATTTATTTGAAAACACTTTTTTTTTTGCTAAAACCCATAATATTTCTTTTGACACTTTATCATACGCATTATCCAAATCAATGAAAACCATATCCAAATCTTTCTTTTTATTCTGGTATTATTCACTATATGTCTTATAAGATAAGATTGATTACTTCCATAGTCGATCTTTCGGGTATAAATCCAAATTGGTTCTCCTGAATCCTTAGTTGTTCCATCACACCTTATTACTTCACCATAGCTTATTGAATAATGTAGTTAACCATTCTATTCCCCCCTCCCCAAAACATCTCCAAACTTCAATTGGTATCCCATTAGGCCCTACTGCTTTCTTTAAATCTCATCTTTTTCATTGCCATTTTCACTTTACCCTTTTGAATTTTTCGCATAATTCTCGATTAACCATACTAGGAAAGGGATCTCAGGAGACTTTTCATAAATCCAAGCAAATTCTGTACTAATTGTCGATATCAAAATTTAGCAATTGATGGGTTTACGGCATGCCGGTTAATAATTCACCAACCCACAATAGTGCTCTTCCTTCACATACTTCTATCTCAACCATGTAGTAATAGGGGCGCAGTCTTAGGTTGTGTAGAGATGACAAATACTCTCAACAACAACAACAAAGCCTTAGTCCCAAAATTGATGAGAATACTCTCAAGGAAAAAGCAAACAAACATACATGCTACTTACTTAGGTAAAGACCAGCAGTTTCTCTCCTCCCAGTGCAGGTATTATTTCTTTTCAGGTGAAAAACAAGGGTGGTTCACGTATGTTTAGCCTTGCTACCAGCAAAAGAGACCTATGCATGAACTGTTACGTGATATCTTTACTTCTACCATGTATTTGGGTGCTAGTAATCAACTTATAGCTTCCGATTCTTTTAACTTCTTAATATAACTCTAATGAAGCCAAGTTGGACAAAAAGAAAATTTCAGCTGCTGCTCTTTTAAAATGTAATTTATGTTGACCCTGCTTGGACCTTGCAATGGCAGCAGCCTTCTGTGCTCAGAACCATATCTTAATAGAGGTTGACCTGCAACACATAATTGAACAAAATAGAGGTTGACCTTACTATACCATCAGAAAATCCAGATATAATCTTCATCCTTTGAAATTCTTTTTCCCACGTAGATAGAGAACATTTTAGCTCCAGCAACCACTAATTAAGTAATCAGAATAAAATTTGACAGCAAAAATTATTTGAGAATATTCACATTGATAGATAATAGACTTACCTTACATAACTAATAGTTACAAATCTCCCAATCTTCTTTGGACATATCCAGAAACTCAAAAACACCATCTTCGAACATGATCTGCAATAACACAAACACAGATCTTACTGGACCAATTAATTACTAACTGCTCATCAATTGCACAGATATGTTAGACTTACCAAGTGTTTTCTGGTATGATTATCAAATCGTTTTACAATTCCAAAAGATCTGAAACAAGTTAAGCATGAGTGAGATGAGACTTGGCAACCTAATATATAAAGAAAAAAATGAAAAAGAAGAAGAGGAAGAATAAAGGACATCAAAAAATTATGTAAACAGCCGTCTCCGGCATGACGATACAAAAACTAGTGTATAAGAATGGCTTGTTACTGTGATTTAAAGTTGTTCGGGATAATAGCGCACCAAATGTATGAACAAATTGTACTTACTTTTCATAAATGTTTTGCTTATTGTTCTTTTGTTTTTAATCTGTCGGGTTTGTTCTTTTATGTTACAATATAGGGAGGTGAGGGATCTTCACTGCCATATTTAAGAAAAAAAATTGAATCACAGTGGAGAATTTGTGGTCATATTGAAAATACTTATGAGCATGAAAGACATGTTCACCAGCCTGGCATATAACGAGATGAAAAAAGAAAAAGAAAATGGAAGGAAAAAAATACGTATATTGTCATCTTTGTTATAAATTAAGAAAATATATTATATTATTAGAAAAAGACTAGGCTGAACAATAATGCTGCAATAAGAATAAGATTATGCCTCTTGTTTTTTATATCCCCCCCCCAACCCCGTATTAGTCGGTTCCTCTTTCCTTTATATTCCTACTAGGGAAGTAGGAAGCCTTGACTGATGCTTTAAAAAAAAAATCACAAGACACGGGGATCTTGAAAATGATGCTGAGCATGCAAGAGATATATATCACCAATCTGATATGCCAAGGATGTAAGAACAATACATGGATAAATAGTCGTATAAACATTATCTAGAGCAAAAAGAAATGTGTGAGAACAATTTATTGACGGGATCCAAATTTGATCAAATAGTAAGTGCATCTGAAGTAACAAAAATATGTGGTGCTTTCTGTGGAATGGAAGTCTTTACTATTGTATTAGATGAATATTTAAGAATTATAAAAGTCACCATGAAGACTTAACAGATTAAATTCACTACTGCCACTTATATGCCATGACCAAACTCCTCGTTCGCCAAGAATTGAAGTTCCTTAGGAGCTGCTCTTATGGTATTGTTTGCAAAAGTAACTGGAACTCAAAACCAGTTCCACAAGCATCCAAAGAATTCCATGAAGGAGAGACCAACATATCAGCCATACCTACTATCATTGGAGTGGACCATTCTGATAACTTCACCAATGCAGTTATGAGGGAATCTTTTTAGTTCATTAATATCATGCCTCAAATATCCTAAAAAGGACAACAGAAAAATAAGCATCAATTGTATAGAATAAAAAACACTTAACTATTATCAACTTGTTCATGACAGGACAAGACTACAAATTGTAACCATACCTGTATGTAGAGCTCCATTCTGATAAACCTTCAAAAAAAGTGCCTCAAATCAGTTACACAGTGCACAATGAGAAATCATCCAAAAAAAACAATCAAACAATATATACTCCCTCCGTCCCACCCGACTTAAGATTTTCTCTCCCGGCACGGGGATTAAGAAATACTATTATAATAAGAGGAGAGAGAATGAGTGGAGGAGGTATTGTGAGTATGAAAAGTAAAATAGGAGGATAATGAGTGGGAGGAATAGTAAGGTGATTGTTGTTGTGAGTATGACAACTGACAAGTGAGTCCCATTAAATATAAAAATAATATAAACTTGTCATTTTGGGATGTCCCAAGTCGAATGGGACGCCCAAAATGGCAAATTGTCCTGGAAGAGGAACTATTGTGACAACTCTATGAATTCCACCAATATCAAATGAGAAACTGGAAGCCGAGATAGATCGATCGGACAAGAGGAAGTATTCAGGCAACGCGTCATTAAGAAACTGGGGCTAAAGATAGGGAAGAATCATCAAATCTAACAGATAGATTCGTCTTCCATTATCAACAAGTCAACTACAGCAAAACATCATTTTCATATAACTGCAGAGCTTCATAGCATCTACAGAAAATGGTCCGCTTCAACAAGGCTCAATGCTCTTATTAGTATGTGTTTTGAGTAGACTGCAGAGTACAATACTTGAAAAACTCCAGATATAAAGTATTATATTAGGATCTAACTTCAACAATTCTGCTACCAGCTTAGACCTTAAGGTTATTCTCCAAAAATATATCAATTACACTGGCAAAGGCATAGAAGATAGTTTGTCTCGCGTCAGGAGGGTCTGTAAAGAGTTGACAGCCAATAAGATAAGCATGAACCAATAGAAGAGGTGATTATTCTTTCTTGGGCCATCTCAACTGAAAAGCAATATTTACTTTTAAAGAAACTTTTTATAACAAACTGACTATAAAATCTTCATTATGTCTGAGGGATAAAATACGGGTCCTACATAGTGTGAATATTGCCGCTAAGCTTGAGTGGCAATTTAGGAACTTAGTAGATTTTCATTTCTTTTCATAATTTGTGTGTTTACTCAAAAACTACTCATTTATTGAGTCACGGGGAGTAGCACACTAATGCTCATGATCATAACAAAACTAATATGAGTTGGTAACTTGATACACAAAAATAAAAGGATTGCTGATAACTTACATCTTTGCACATTTATTTAAGGGGAAAGGGAAAGACATGAGGCCTGGTGATGTTCGATGTGCTTAAGATCCTACTGTTCCTAAAAATAGCAGATCATTTGATGGGTTATATTTTGTACTTAGCCTTTAGGACCAGAGTGCTGTGGGCTCAAAGCAGTGCAGTTTGAACTTTCGCATCTTTAAGTGTTTGGTGGCATAAGACTTAACTGCTTTCTAACACTAACAGCAATACTTTCGAACCTAACTAGTAGTTCTGAGTAAAACTTAAAATTTGGCACATGCAGGACGGGTTGCTGATATGATCTTAAATCAAATACTAAGAATTTCCCGCTCGTCTAAAAACCAGTAACAGGACCACAAATACAATTTTTTTTAAAATGTTGAATAGAGGTGCTTTACTAGAAGAGGCACTTGACCGACAGCTTGACAAGAACATTTCTGCTTACCGCAACTAGGAGATATGAAGACACGGATGAAAAGTCAACAGAACGACAATACAGAACAAAAGGAATGAACCTAAACCCATCAATGAATGAAAAAGGTCCAGCAATCCTGTTCCATAACATAAATGGGAACTCTTTTATAGGCACCCCTCACTGAGTCCCATAAAGAAGCCAAATAGAAACTCTTTCCAACAGCATGTGTCTGTGCGCCGACTAACCATTAAATATTCTTAAATTCCCCATGCCCCAGAGTAAGTGTCTTCTTATTTGGAATGGGGATGAGTATTTTCATTTGTTCTCAAATAACGTTTTCCATTTAATTAATAAAAAAGTGCAAGTGTGTAATAGACTCATATTGCTTTAATTGTACTAAACATGGTTTTCTGTTTCTCCAAGGAGAAAGAGTCTGTTACTGTAATTTCAAGGAGTAAAGTGCATTGAATAGTTCAATTGTTAAGGGTAGCATTGAAGTTTGGGCTTTATTCATTACCACCTCAAGGAAATTCAATTTGGGAGTTGGGACAGGACAAAAAGGAAAGAGTAACACTCACTTTGGAGCTGATAAGAGTATATATCTGTCAAAGCAATCATTCACCGATTCTTCAAGGAGGATACTTGTATATTTAGACTTATTCTACATAAAGCTAGACCCAGCTTCTTGTTCTAGATTATAAATGTATCCCTGTTGTAACGAGAACCTAACAGGAAATATTGATCATAATTCACAAGCCATCAATACAACCTATATATCTTAAGAAAACTATGACTTTCGAAACTAGCAAGGGAAAATCACGTGTTCTCAAATTTTTTGACTTTCTTTCTACTATGTGTAATTATAATTAGCACGGCCATGTTACTTCTGTTTAGAAAACCAACAAGACTAGCATTTGGACTTCTTACCTCCGTTTAGGAAAATTTATGCTTGCAAATTGCCCCTTTTTACAAGCAACAAAAGTACAAAACCCTATACTTTCTGCAACAATATATCATAGATATGGAGGACATTTTTCAAGTAATATGTGTGTGTATTTGAAAAAGTATGAGGCATCATTTGTACCCAAATCATACATAGGAGTAACCACACATACATCGTTCCTCAATAAAATTGCTTTTACTTTTGGAGAGGTTACAGCCACCTGACATGCAACAATCTTTAATGCAGCATCTGAAGAAGCCGTTTTTGACTTGTTAGAGTTAACCCCCAGCTTTTGCCTACAACCTACAGCACCACAATGGCAATCTTGATCTGCACCAAATTGAACAAACCTGCTGAATTTATTAGACTGGTTGAATCATCCAGAAAGCTTATAACGCTATGATAGTCTAGGAAACAAAACATATAGTTACTTAAATAACAAGGAAAACAGAATATTTTTGGCTTAGCGGTTGGAGGTTGGAAGAGAGGATAAGAGAAGGGTCCCATTAGTAGATCCCCTAGATAAAAGGAAATATGCAAACCTTTTTATTTTCCTTTCCTCATCAATATGGGAGAGGAAGTTGAGAGGAGATATGCTCTCTTGATTGGGTTTCAAGTCCTTCCCTGGCCGTTATCTTATCTAGGGGTTGCTTTGGGTGGAAGTCTGAGGACCATTTTCTTTTGGGCCCAATTGTAGAGAGATTTAATAAACGTCTTGCAAGTCGGAAACAGGCTTATTTTCCTTTGGGTGGGCGCATTACTTTGATTAGAGCATGTCTTGCTAGGTATCTCACTTTTTTATTTCTCCCTTAAATTCCTCTTATTGTGGCTGAGACTATTGAGAGGGCGATAAGGAACCTTTTTTTTTTTTTTTTTTTTTTTTTTGGGGGGGATCGGGAGAGGATAAAAGGGATGATCTAGTGGCGAGGGATAAAGTTTGTCGGCCAAAAGAACAAGGTAGCCTGGCATTTGGCAACCTGGTCAGTCAGAACATTTCTCTCTGGTTAGTAAATGGTTATGACGTTTTCCTCGAGAGCATCGATCTATTTGGCATAAATTGATCAAGAGTAAATTTGGGATGTATAGTAATGATCCACTTGGCTCGGGGGGGGGGGGGGGTATAGCTCAGTTGGTAGAGCTCCGCTCTTGCAATTCGGTCATTGCGTTTACGGGTTGGATGTCTAATTGTCCAGGGCTGGGATACAGTTTTCAGAGGTTCAGCTTCGCACAAAACCCCATGGAATCTATACATCAATGTCATCACCTCTTCAATCCTTTTATCGGTCGAAGGTTTTTAAATGGGGCACAAATTCATTTTTGGAAAGACGTCTGGTCAGGTAATTCTTGCCTAAGGGATCTTTTTCCTCGCTTATAACATCTTTCTTTAGCTCATTTCACCCATATTGTTGAGTTTTGGGTGATGTGGAAAGGGAAGATTCTATATCATGATTTCTTTTTATAAAATAAATCGTGATTTAATTATAGTCTGATGATGTAGGTTCTCTAAGGACTAGGGAAATATTCGTGTAAATCTTTTCTTAATGACTTCATTCAGAGTCCTGTTTCATCTATGTTTCCTTTTCATCGCGTGTGTGGAAGTCCAAGACTCCCTTCAATATTTTAAGCATTTGTGTGGATTTTAGTGCTTAGTAAACTTGATACAAATAACAAATTGTTGCTTCGCAAGCCTACTAAAATTTAGAACCAAATTGGTGTGTCATTTGCAAGGAGTCCGACGAGACGCATGGTCATCCGTTTCTCACTTGTAACTTGGCTCAATTTTTATGGAATCGTCTGTTTAAGGTGGCCTACAAAATTTGGGTTAGCTCAATCCATTTATTCTTTTCTTCAAATCGAGTTGAGTTCAGAAGGTTTAGAAAAGGAGGAGATGTGCGAGTATTGTGGAATTGCAGGGTTTTCGCAGTTGTTTGGTGTATTTGGATGAAGATAAATGCGAGAATTCTTTAAAAATCGTTGCTTACCGAGATTTTTTTTAATATATATATATATATAAAAAGAAATTTTATTAGAAGAAGAGCAAATTACAAATGGATGGATAAGGAGTCAATCGATATATCTCTTGTGAGAAAAAGTGGTTTCTTTAGCTTCTCTTTGGGCATATGCATGGGGCCTTTTGAGGATTATAGCTTAATGACTTGAGGAGAGACTGGGTTGCTGCTTTAGTTTAATGTAGGTTCCATGAATTCTTTATTTTTCGATGGACACCTTGTCTTCTTTTTTTTTTTTTTTTTTTTTGTGATTTACTCTTCTAATAAAATTTCTTTTTCTATCAAAAAATAAATATACTTCCCCATTCCAATCAAAGAATCCACTATTCTATTTTAAAATTTCCGCCTAAATAGTCTACTTCCAAAGGTTTTGCTTATCTCCTTAACCTTTCAACTTTACCCTCTAAATGTGACGCATCTCAAGTACGGTCAAACACTTTTGCAATGAGGACCAACTCCAAGGATACAATCATATCCCCTAATTATTAGATTAATCAAACGTGGTCCCTTTAATTGGAATGGAGGGAGTATAAAAGAAAACAAAACTAGGGATTGAAGACTTAACTTAAAATCTTTGAGGGGACACAGACCCATTATCAACAGATTTCTTACAGGTAAACCAGAAACGAGAAATAATAAACTCTGCTTCTTAGTAAACCAGAAAGAAATATCCATAATCCAAGCAGTTAAGAAAGAGACGAGTAGTGCATTGCTCATACTGATAATCGTAGGTAAGATGCTCGCCCCTTCTTATGTCACGAGTAGCAAATATGCCAATTCTTGTTTCACCTTCTATCCTCCTATAGAAAAAGTATTTTATAAATTAATAAATAAAAATATAGAAACTGAATAATGATAACTGTAACAACAAATTGAGCAATAAGGAAGCACTGCACCATTTTTGCATCTCAGTGTTGGGACTACAGCTATGATTTATATATCTTGATTTGTTTCCCTTGTATGTGGCATCAATCACCATGTCTCGGTTGATTTCACACAAGTAAAAGTTTGTTTCTCCCTGATGCTTCATTTTCCAAAGCCGTTCCTCGCATGTTTTATCATCAATAACTGCAACACACTCACAATTTTGGCATAGGAGAACACTTTTAATAAGATAAAAAAAGGTTGGCGAAAAACAGCACCTTCTCCAACATATTCTATTATAAACTCTCCATGCTTAATATCTTCATCAGCTACAATTCCTGATCCACATTTTTCTGTCTACAAACAACAAGTTGACATAAAACTTGAGGAAATATACATGTCAAGAGGTATGAAACCTGATGGAAGCAAAACTTGTTTGGGATTGACAATATGAAGCCAAAAAGCCAATTTAATGAAACGAAAGAAATTCAGGTAAGTAGGGACTATAAGCATGTACAATTTGAATAAAACAAACATGCTGCAAACCATTGTTCAAGAAAGGTGGATACAGAAGACAGAGGAAATGTGATCCATATGCTTAATATCTTCATCAGCTACAATTCCTGATCCACATTTTATTGTGGTCATTACTATGTCAGGCGGCATAGTAATGACCACAGTAAGTACCAAATAGCCTTCAACGGTAATGCCGTACAAGGGTCCACGCACTTCAGTGGATTACTGCAAATAAAAAAATCTAGACAACAGACATAGGGTTACTGAAAACCCATATTTGCAATTTGGTAACCCGAGGTCTACACCTAGTATCACATGGCCAAGGCAGGCTTTCAACATATGCGCCATGAGGGCCCCAGGCAAAGGCAAAAGCCTGACTCGATCTTTCTCATGACAAGCAAATGAGAATCTGAAAGTGACACAAGAAAACTATGCAATTCATTTATCTCAAGCAATTAGATAAGACAACGAAAGGGAAATCACAAATGCTAATAACGACAAGCTAGGTCAAGATTTTAAAAAGCTTTGCAATGAAACACTCGGTAGAGAGTTGAAGTAAGCACCCCTGATAAACTATTTGAACAATTTCAGGAATTCCACACCTATAAAGCACACGCATCACATGTGTCTCTATAGTCATACTTCATTCATCACACCAGAAGAGGAAGGCAAAATACTTTTTCAACTATGTCAATCGGTCGCCCGAGCAAGGAGTGGTGACCAAATTAGATTCAGGGCAGCGAGTAAAACTGGACCCAGCAAGGCTTTCCCAAGGCAGCACCCATGTGCCCCAAGACTACCCTTTGTGCGTGGATGTGTGCAACTGCTCGTGCCCTAGTGCCGATTGCTTGCTTTCTTGTCCAGCACAACGCATACGCTTGACAGCAAGCTGTGAATACTGTGGCCTGCTTTACAGGTGGCCTTTGTGCCAGGTGGTATGTCATAATGACTTGGGTGGTTGCCATGACATGACGACTCGCGACATCCAAATCACTCTTGATTCAGCTCAGTGAAGTCTAAACGTCAAATATTTTGAAATGTAATTTCAGTGCTAACACTCCAGATAATTAGGAATGGAGGAGTATTTGCTTAGCCTGGAGAAAAAGCT
Organism: Adenophora triphylla var. japonica; assembly: GCA_022495995.1. Taxonomy (NCBI): domain Eukaryota; kingdom Viridiplantae; phylum Streptophyta; class Magnoliopsida; order Asterales; family Campanulaceae; genus Adenophora; species Adenophora triphylla. The sequence goes on along the minus strand of JAFEMH010006175.1, from coordinate 82,405 downwards.
TTAGGGCAGTGTATATTTATACTCAAGTGAAGATGATTATGGAGTGGGATCCCTCTTGCATCAGCGCAGCGAAGTCTTCCAAAGCTCTCTCTCTCTCTCTCTCTCTCTCTCTCTCTCTCTCTCTCTCTCTCTCTCTCTCTCTCTCTCTCTCTGGGAATGCAGCAAGGTCAAGAGATTATGAATGAAATCTTACAACTTTAGGGTCTAAAGTCTCAAATAAAATCATACATTGTTAAATTGAGCTAAGGTCTGTTACCAAAATTCTTTACAATTTATCATGTGAATGCAGCAAGGTCATGAGATTACGAATGAAATCTTACAACTTTAGGGTCTAAAGTCTCAAAGAAAACCTTTCATTGCTGTTTTGAGCTAAGGTCTGCTACCAACGTTCTTTACAATTTATCATGTGAAACTCTCTCTCTCTCTCTCTCTCTCTCTCTCTCTCTCTCTCTCTCTCTCTTTCTCTCCCTCTCCCCCTATCTTTGTATCACTTTGGTTCCCAACATTGAAAGAGTTGCAACCCGGTTCCTAAGTTTTACATTTTGTTGCAAGTTAGTGTAAAAACTAACAAGGTGTTAGTTTTTTAACGAAATTCAAGTCTTTTAAATGGGTATTTGTCATTTCGCTGGGTATGTGGAAGGGTGGTTGTGGCGGTGACGTAGGCGGACATAGTGGACGGTGGAAAAGGCGACACCATTGGCAGGTAGAGGAGAGGGACTGATACAGATTCGTGGGGGTGAAGACGAAGGGGGAGTTGTGAGGGTGGGAGGAGATGGGGAGGGAGCAGCAATGGGATTGGGGGAGAGGCATAGGAGAGGATGAGGTAGGAAGATGGAAGGAATCGAGAAATTTGAAATGGGTTTGGGTTTGTAATTAGTGGCGGTTGAACATTCTGCTATTAGGAACTTTTTTTTCTTCATTTTATCAAGTATTTTGGCATTAGTAAATGACGTTTTAAAGGTCAAAGAACAGTTATATTTTGCCTTGTGAAATGACAAAAGTGCCCCTTAATAACCCATTCGCATGGCACATGAAATGGATTCCGTTAAAAAACTAACACTTAGTTTTTACACCAATTTGCAACAAAATGTAAATCTGGGGAATCGAGTTGCAACTTTTTCAATGTTGGGAACCAAATTGCAAAAGCGATACAAACATAGGTAACCGAATCACAGTTTTCCCTATACATACATATGGGATGGAAAATAAGTGGGGCGTGGCATTTCCATTCTCACTAGGAACTAGAATACCCTATTACTTACCCCGCCCCATAGCCACTGGAGCCTCTGCATGGTACTTTACTTCAGGTAAGCTGTGATGCTCGGACTCTTTGGTTTACACCGTCGTACCCGTGTCCGACACTTGTATTCAAGTGATGTCGAGACGAGTCCAACGGGTAAACCAAGAGTCCGAGCATCATAGCAGGTAAGCAATGACAGCCTGATGCAGCCGAAATCACCATTGCATATAAGTTGGTTCCATTTATGATTTGAGAATAAAATAATATTTAAATTTTAATAGAAATGGTTTCTTTGGTTTATTGATTAGTTGCTTAGGAAATCTAAAAATAAATACGGCTCAATACTATTCATCTACCTATATTTTTAGAAAACGTAAGGCAACCTTTAATTGCAAGATAGCACGAGGTGTTTTGGAAAATGCTCAAAGCTTGTACAATCAGGTCCAGCATTAACATAAACTAGTAACTAAGGCACTCTAAGTCTCTAACAGCCAGCCTGTATATGGTAAGTGACTGCTTGCATACAATAATCTCCAACTTATGGCAGCTAAAAACATCATTTATTAACAACACGATACAATGTTGGGGGATGAAATACTACCTTCACTAATTTCATCTTTTTCACCGGCCGTTGATGAAATGGCTTATTCAGGCATGAACTATTGCATTTACATGCAGAGGAACAGCTAGACAGTAGCATCCTGAGAAAGAGAAAATATCATCACACAGAGAAAACAACATTGCTTGTAAAAAAACTTGCTAATTCAAGTTTCCTTCAATGGACATATACCACAATACATGTTGGTAAAAAATCACCCATACAACCAGTAATATATTTATATATATCTATAGTATAAATGAAGGGTGTTTTTTGAACAGTTGAGTGAACAGTTACACGGGCGGAAATGACCCTTTTGCCCTTACTATTCACTCCCTTTCCTGTTATGCCCTCCCACCTTTGTATGTCGTGCGACATACATGTTTTTTTTTTAGAGATATATAAAAAAAAAAATCTCACGTGGCCTTGGACACGGGCATGTGCTAGGAGATTTATGTTAATTAAAAAAAAAGACCCGTGTCCTCGGACACGGGCATATGTACTAGTATATATATATATAGGGCTGTTACACGTCGCGAGCCTGTTCGAGCTCGGCTCGGGCTCGGCTCGAAAAAAGCTCGAGTTCGAGTGGGCTCGAGTTGAACTCGAGCTCGAGTTGAACTCGAGCTCGAGTTGAACTCGAGCTCGAGCTCGAACCGATTTTTAAGCTCGTCATTTTTTCGAGCTCGGCTCGTATTCGGCTCGTATGTTCGACGAGCTTTGTTCGAGATCGACTCGTTTGAGCTCGACTCGGGCTCGGCTCGTTAAAAGCTCAAATGAATTTTAGTATATACTCCCTCCGTCCACTTACTTACTTCACACTTTCTATTTTGGGCGTCCAAATACATACTTCACACTTTGTTTTTTACTTAAAATGGAAAGTTTTTATCACTATTCCCTCCACTCATTCTCTCTCCTACATTATTTTAATACTCACAACACCATTATAATTTACTATTCCCTCCACTCATTCTCTCTCTTATTTTACTTTTACACTCACAACATTTATATCATTATTTTTTTCCTTAATTCTCGCGTAAACAGTAACTGTGAACTAACTAAGTGGACGGAGGGAGTATATATATATATATAAGCTCGTTTAGGCTCGAGTTCGATTACAACTCGAATTAGGGCTCGATAAAGCTCGTTTGATTTCAGATTTTTTTCAAAAAATAAGTCGAAGCTCGAGCTCGGCTCGTTAATACTCGAGTTCGAGCAGCTCGCGAAAAGCTCGCGAGCCGGCTCGCGAAAAGCTCAAAACTTGATTCGAGCCGAGCTCGAACAGGAATTCTGGGCTCGAGCTCGAGCTCGAAAAAAGCTCGAGCTCGTTTAAAAGTTAACGAGCTCGAGCTCGAAACATCAAAAGCTCGGCTCGGCTCGTTTACAGCCCTATATATATATATATATAGAGAGAGAGAGAGAGAGAAGAGAAGAGAATTCCATCGGAAGAAAAGAAAACCGGAGGAAGCACAAAAACTAGAAAGGAACCTCATGAAAAGCTTCACTCTCTAACACTCAGAGAGAAGCCTGAAATATTTATCCCACAAGAACTTAACATACAAGCTTGAGCCAGAAATTTCTGTCATTGCATTCCCTCCAAACGCACCAATGAGTAGCAACCCCTCCACCCCCAGCACACACACAGAGCCACAAAATGAAACCATAAAGGCACTAACCTGCATATGAATAAATAAGCAATAGAAGAAGGACTAAACCATGCCTTTCCTGCAACCTAGAGAGATTCTACCAACGAGCAATACCACAATGAAGAAACAAATGACAATGAGATTCGAAAATATTCTTACACGTTACACACCAATCCAGGGAAATCCTCTTGTTGGGCCTCCACTTTTGCAAATTTCACAACTACTGAGCTTATTGAGAAGCATAGACCAAAGGAAAGTTATCTTGAAAGAACCGAGCTTTCCATAAAGAAGGAAACAAGTGAAAGGTTGATGGATTTGGCAGTTGAATCATATGGGGTAGAAACCCCTTGGAATTTAACATATGGAATGGGACAAGTTGGAATAATGTAGCATGCGTAAATTATATTTGACCGCATGTGGGACAATGAGTTAAAACATAATAATCAGCCACTATTAAAGAAAGAACACGCTCATCTCTTCATTCATTGTGTTATGGCTCATTATTTTGGAATCCTTTGTTCGAAATGAGAGGACTCAGTTGGGTTTGTCCAGGATCCGTGCTTTCTTTTCTCCAGATGTCTACTTGTGGAATTAAGAAAGGTTCTGATGAATGTTTACTGTGGGGAGTGGGGAGTGTGGAGCTGTCATTTGGTTGATTTGTTAGAGCGTAATGCGAGAATTTTTAAGAATCAAAAGCTTCTGAATAACTTGATTTGGGAAAGAGTTGTTTGCTTAGCTTCATTATGGATGCATGCTATGGACATTGACAGATCAGAAATTGTTTCCAGAGGGTGCCAAAAATAAAAATCACTTAGTAGCATCACTCAAACCGATCATTTAGTATTCAATGTATGAGGGTACGACAAACTAAATATTAAAATATAACTGATTAGAAAATAATTTTTATTAATAATTCATGTAGGTAACACTTATTTCAAACTCTTGCAATCCCTTTATATTCATTAAATATTTAATATTTGCAATTACTTAGTAAGTTGTGCTAGGAATTTATCATCCTTCATCGTTATTGTGAATATTTTAAAATAATTATGTGCCACTCACCAAGGATGTGCTAGCATTTGGATTGAAAAATAATAATAAATACAGTATATGATCAATTTTATATTGTTTCAAAACTAAATATAGGAATCTCAAGTTGCATATGAAAAAGATAAGTTTCAATATTTAAAGCTAAACAATATTTTTTTAAATGCTTCAGCAAATATAATATTTCAGCTCGAATGATATTTTTCCTCATTTTGTAATTTCATGATTTTATGTTGATAAGGCAATTCATTATTTAACTAGTTATAATCCTCTTAATTTTCATTCTTAAAACCGATGGACTAAAATAAACTATAAACCCAAAATTCATTATTTAACTAGTTAGAATCCCCTAATTTTCATTCTTAAAAACAATGGACTACAAAACTATAGTTCCAAAATAAAAGTCCCCTTTGACAGGACACACAATTCTGGGTAAATCATTGGACTCTATTATCAATATATTTCGGCCCACTATGGAGTACTAAAGAGTAAAAATGTAAACTTTCTATGCTAAAAATGGAAAAGTTTGTAAGGGAACAATTTTTTCGTCCCCGAAAAGAAATAAGAGACTCTTATTTTGGGACAGAATAGGTATTGTATTATTTATTTATTTTTTATTTTAAAAGGATAAAAAAAAAAAAAAAGATTTTTAAAAGTGGGACTTGAACACTTGACCTCAAATAGAAGTAAGCAGCTGTTTTTCCAACTAGGACAGCAAACTATTTGTGTCAAAATTTCACAATCAGTTTAATTTATCCAAAATGTCTACTCAGTAACTTTTTTGTTGAATTGCAGTGGTTCCTTCTTGGATCTGTCCCAGACTATGCAAGTTATGAGGAATTGCTATCCTTAATTTGAAGAGGGATTGAAATGTTGTTTTCACCTGGTCTATCTATTTGTAAATTCTACTCTACATTATAACATTTATTTTTCTTCAAAAAAAGGAAGGAACATGCTCTTAACATAAATGTACCATTAATGTGCCATAACACAACACAATACTGGCAAAAGAAAGTTGTTGGGATGGTGCATCCAACCTTATACATCTAAAAGAGATGAGGATCCAAGAATTAGCAAAACTACGCCATTTGGTGCAAGCCACCTCAATCTGGCATATATCAGGCATATTACCTAAAAAGATAATCAAATCCAAAATTTTCAAAAAAATAAAAAAATACTCAAACATGTACAATCCGTAACCTCTTCAACATCTATAGGTTTTTGTAAGGCTCAAGATGTACATTAACAGGAACTAGTCTATCTTTCCAACACAACAATATTATACAGCTTAAAAGAGGTAAAAGACGAACAGAACAAAGCCAACCCTAGATTTAACAGCAAAAAGGAAAGTATAATGGATTAAAACAGCCCGTACCCACAATGGCAATCTCTACCACACACACCAAGGGAGTCCACTAGTGAGCTGCATGAACAGAATATGCCATCATCCTCCAGGCGTCTCTTAACCTTCTTGGTGCGATATATATCTTAAAAATAGTTAAGTGCCCCATAACTAATAAGCATTTATAGATCATGAGGGACTCCTTTTATTTTAGATATATTTAAGCAGATATAAAAATTTAGAAATGAAACAACCAAATTGAGGCATTTTCATCTTCATCCAAGTTAGGACGGGTTTAGCAAAAGAAAGTATAAAGGCAATAAACTGACATGAATCAAAATTTGATGAACGGTATTTCCAGTTCAGATGGATACTGCGCTTTATAAAGGTATAGGGCACAGGCTTTAATTTATTAAACCAATCTGGAAGTTCAAACTCAACTGGATTTCCAATCTCCTGGAGTAATTTGTCAAATATTTGTCCAACACAAATGCGCTCAGGTTTCTGTCAAATGAAGAGAGCAAGTATTAAGATCACGTATGAGACAGAGAGAGAAAGAGATATGCCTTTGGCATGATCTACGAATGATTGAAGACTCTACAAAAACAATACACAATCCCCAAGCAAGTCCTAACTCTCTACTGGCAGGAAAATATAGATTTATGCTCATGTATTTAGCTCTCAGATGTTGATGTACCCTTAAAATCAATAATTGACGTCATTGCCCTTAAACTCACGAAAAAATGAGGGTACCTTCTTCATGGTATCTAAAGTTGGTTCAAATATTGGACCAAAAATTTGAAAGACCAAAATTGGGCCAAAACTGGATACCATTTCAATACTAATATCGCCACCTGAAAGAGTAGAATGAAAGACCAAATATTTGAACCAACTTTGGATATCAATTTAAATGCAAATGTGTGCAACTACATAGTGATTACACCTGAAAGATCTATACAGAAAGGTACACCCTAAGCAATGAACCAGTAAGTTGTAGAAAAAATCGATTACGAGGGTACCTTCTTCATGGCCGGCATACCCTTGACAATCTCCACCGCCTCAAACTGTACAGGAAGTATAACCACGGAGAGAAATTGGCTCAGTGACATAATAAGTAATGGACAATTGAATGTCAGGATATTGTTTTGCGCTGACACTGTATATCAAGGGCAATTCACTTCTTTACTCCTAATCAAACTACCAATGGTGGGGAATCAACAAACTGCCTCTTTCATTCAAAGAGTTTGAGGTACGAACTAAAGTATTCTAATGGTCGTGGACTTGCTGGAATTTCAATAGGCATTCTACCCTAAGTGATATGGTCAAGTCCTAATCCTGCATTAAAGTGGCTTTCAATTTGTACTTGCCAGCAGAAGCAGAAATGCACTGCCTGAACTCCGAGACCCTTTTAGATTCTTTAATATTTTTGTTATTCTTGTTTTATTTAGGGACGGATGTGTTATGAATCTGAATAAATTGACTGAAAGAAAGGAACAACTTCATATTTGAGTATGAACACAAGAATCAAGAAACAACACACGAGTATGTACTGTAAAAAGGGAAAAACAGTCTAAAAGTCGCATTTACAAATTCCAGAAGATCGAAAAAAATAACTTGCTTTAATTAGAACAAGAGCATACTTTCTTGAACGTAATTTAAAAGTTAACTAGGGCCAGATACCAGTTTATAAGAAATCAAACCCTAACTCCGAAATGGGGGGTTGAATTATATGTTTGGTTTGGTGGATGAGAGCAAATCGAGAGAGAGAGAGAGAGAGAGAGAGAGAGAGAGAGAGAGAGAGAGCGCGCACCTGGGGCTGGGGGGAGATGCAGATGTAGGAGTAATCGCCTGAGCGGGGGAGGAAAGTACCTAGAGTGTATGTAGGAACGGTAACAAAATGGGTGTGAGCGTTGTTATACTCATCCCATTAGTTATAACCACACCCATCCACTAATTTGATTCCCTATTAGTTAAAGGGTTAAATCGTCCCGAGAAAAAGATTGTTCCATTTGCTATTTTAATTTGTCTCAAAAAGTATATCTTATTTCTAAATTTAGGCATAAATATTAGTGCAAATTTAATAAGGTACAAAAAGGTGAAGCTCTTTCTTAATAATTGCAAAATGTACAACAGAACAATTTTTTAGAAACGAAGGAAGTATAAAATAGGGTGGTGGGACTTAACTTCCGATTAACATGACAAAAAAAAAAAATCACATATATGACAAAAAAAAATATTCCACAATTTAGGACTTTTGACCAAAATTTATTAAAAAACTTACTTAGTTAAGTCACATGTGATTTGCATGCAATGCAATGAACAAATTGAATTACTTTGAAATCATTGTTACCTTATAAGGGGATAAATGTAAATTCTTAAGTTTAGAGGATTAAGATAAAATTATTTTTTCTCAATATTTAATAATTAATTTAATTAATGTACTCCCTCCGTCCCTAAATGTTTATCCCATTTGACTTTTCAAACATTTTAATTTAGTGATTTTGAAGCTTTAATTTTGATTATTTTTACGAACGCTTTGAAAATTATTGATAATATACACCGCCGTTATGCAATACTCCGTCCCTAAATGTTACAAGTTTTGAAAATTTAGTGATTTTGAAGCTTTAATTTTGGAAATGAGACAAACTTTTTGGGACAAAAGAAAAGAAGAAATGGGACAAACATTTACGGACGGAGGGAGTATTATCTGTTAAAAACAAATAAATTAATAATCTTTCAAAAATAACGGAGAAAAAAAATTTTAAAAAAAATTATTGAAACTTCAAACTTAAATCTTTATTAAAATGAATAATTACTTTATTAATTATCATTTAATAATATAATATAATCATTATTAAGATAATCATTTATAAGATTATCTTTCATCTTATGATTATGTTTGTGGCTAATATATTTATTACATTTCTTTATAAAAACAAAAATATACTAACATTTTACTCATCACCGCCACCTCTATAAACAACAACAAAACTACTAATTTGAGTTTAGTAGATTAACACTTCCTCAGCATAAATTAGTGAAAAGCATATATATATATATATATATATATATATATATATATATATATATATATAAACTCTCCCAATAAAAAGCAATCAACTCCTTTCATAAGCTCAAATACATTAAAGAGGCACAACAAATGTATACCAGGCCCAAGCCCATATGTGACCCATTCAAAGCAGCTTATGCGCCCTTATTCGTGAGAAACTCGTCAAAAGGAGACATGCCTCAAAAAGTCTTCAAGAACAACTCGTTGGAGAGCATCTGGTATCTCGAAAGTTGTCTGGATCATCTTGTCGGCTAGCATCCCACATATAGCATCTCGTTAGTTAGCAGGCATCACAAGGAAGTCATTAGAGACATCACTATAGCCTGGGCTCATCCCGCGACGTCGTTATATTGCCCATTTGGTCAAGTCTCCACTGGAATGGCCCGTGCCAGCAAGTTCATGTCGCATAGCAAAGTTCATGTCGCTTGTCCAATGTCTTATCGTGATCTTATCCATATGAAATCTCGTACATGATATTCCCTCAACCCCAACATGACATGTGTAAATCATCTTAATAGTGACCCTCTACTACTTGGCTATAAGTACTCCCTCTCAACACTTCCAATGTAAGTTCTAAGTTTCAAGCTCTCTCTCCCTCTCTAGAATGACTTGTAATATGTCGGATTAATAATTCTCACGTCGAAGGGTTTTTGGGGAAAAAAAACCCCACCACTCACGGTGTCTTGTCTTATAGGCCACCACCATATATCGGGGCCAAGGAACATCCGTACGTATTGTATTGATTTGCCACCCCTGGTAAGCGTTTTTTTAGCATCGGTTGATTCTGTTGTCGGGACCGGCATTTTTCGGCGAGCTATGTTGGAAAAAGGAGTCGACTGTATCCAAACTAGACTACGATGAATGATGACAGTCGGAGACGAAAGTCAGCAACTTTCATCTTTTCTTTGTCGGTGGTAGCAGTAGCTTGGGCGGAACAGAGCAATCTGAAAAGGCGTTGTCGGCAATCTAACCCCCGGAGCAACGATAAATGTAAATTCTTAAGTTTAGAGGGTTAAGATAAAATTATTTTTTCTCAATATTTAATAATTAATGTATTATCTATAAAAAAATAAATTAATTAATAATCTTTCAAAAATAACGGAGAAAAAAATTAAAAAAAATTATTAAAACTTCGAACTTAAATCTTTATTAAAATGAATAATTACTTTATTAATTATCATTTAATAATATAATATAATCATTATTAAGATAATCATTTATAAGATTATATTTCATCTTATGATTATGTTTGCGGCTAATATATTTATTCCATTTCTTTATAAAAACAAAAATATACTAACATTTTACCCATCACCGCCACCTCTATAAACAACAACAAAACTACTAATTTGAGTTTAGTAGATTAACACTTTCTCAGCATAAATTAGTGAAAAGCAAATATATATATATATATATATATATATATATATATATATATATATATATATATATATATATATATATATATATATATATATATATATATATATATATATATATATAAACTCTCCCAACAAAAAGCAATCAACTCCTTCCATAAGCTCAAATACATTAAAGAGGCACAACAAATGTATACCAGGCCCAAGCCTGTATGTGACCCATTCAAAGCAGCTTATGTGCCCTTATTCGTGAGAAACTCGTCAAAAGGAGACATGCCTCGTAAAGTCTTCAAGAACAACTCGTTAGAGAGCATCTGGTATCTCGAAAGTTGTCTGGATCATCTTGTCGGCTAGCATCCCACATATAGCATCTCGTTAGTTAGCAGGCATCACAAGGAAGTCGTTAGAGACATCACTATAGCCTGGGGCTCATCCCGCGACGTCGTTAAATTGCCCATTTGGTCAAGTCTCCTCTGGAATGGCCCGTGCCAGCATGTTCATGTCGCCTAGCAAAGTTCATGTCGCTTGTCCAGTGTCTTATCGTGATCTTATCCATATGAAATCTCGTACATGATATTCCCTCAACCCCAACATGACACGTGTAAATCATCTTAATAGTGACCCTCTACTACTTGGCTATAAGTACTCCCTCTCAACACTTGCAATGTAAGTTCTAAGTTTCAAGCTCTCTCTCCCTCTCTAGAATGACTTGTGATATGTCAGATTAATAATTCTCATGTCGAAGGGTTTTAGGGGAAACCCCCCCCCACCACTCACGGTGTCTTGTCTTGTAGGCCACCACCATATATCGGGGCCAAGGAACATCCATACGTATTGTATTGCTTTGCCACCCCCGATAAGCGTTTTTTTAGCATCGGTTGATTCTGTTGTCGGGACCGGCATTTTTTGACGAGCTATGTTGGAAAAAGGAGCCGAATGTATTCAAACTAGACTACGATGAACAATGACAGTCGAAGGCAAAAGTCAGCAACTTTCATCTTTTCTTTGTCGGTGGTAGCAGTAGCTTGGGCAGAACAGAGCAATCCGAAAAAGCATTATCAGCAATCTCACCCCCGGAGCAACTTGTCGGGCAGTTTGCTGGAGCGACTCGCCGGAGTAAACATGTGGATATGGAAATGCGACAAGATTTGAGCAAGAAAGTGGAAGAGGAATGAGAAAAAAGGGGTTTATCTGTAGTCGAAAGACATGAAAACTCATTTCTGTTAGCATTATCCCCGAAAAAAATGGAGAAGGGAAATAGCTCGACAGAACGATGATGGAACATAAACTAAAATCCACCAAAGAAATTGGCTCAGAGAAGCGAAGATAATGGCATGAAAATCACCAAAATTGGACCTCTTTAGGGTCGCAACGACCACCGTATGTCGTCGTCGGCCGAGCGCCGTTACCGTCGATCACAAAGTCTAGCCAAAATACATGCCACTTCATTATTTTTTTATTTCTACGTTGGTTGTGCCTGAAAGGAGAGGTTGAGGGCAGGGGTGGAGCCAGGAATTGGTCCAGGGGGGCAAGATTACACGGGGGTTCGGGGGCAGCGCCCCCGAAAAAAAAATTTCGGGTCGGACAAGTAAAAAATGGATCGGATCCATGAAATACAATGTATTTTAGTTAACAAAAATGATAAAAATAAATAATTCAAAGAACGATTGAAATAATGTTGAAGTATTTAACGCAAACAATTTATTAAAATATATTACTCGTACAAAAAAGAAAATCAAATTTGCTAATTAAACTTGGGATAATAGGAAGAAAGACCAAAAACAAAAAAAATGGGAAAAGCCTAACTAATTAATTAAGATTGAAAAAATGTGAGGAAATTAGGAGAAAGAGAAAAACAAAACTGTTAAGAGAAAGAATAGCAAAGATGGAAGACAAATAAAATTAATTGAAAATGTAGGTAGCAGGGTTCGAACATGAACCAAAGGATTTAACTTCACCCCTTCTACCGCTGAACCACACCACTCACTGGTATTAATCTTGAAGTTAATTATATATATACATATATAACAAAAATATGGGGGGGCGCAAAAAAAAAATTTCCAATGCATTTCCGCCGCTGGGGGGGGCGAGTGCCCCCTCCTGCCCCCCCCCTGGCTCCGCCCCTGGTTGAGGGGAAATGACATGATGTCTTTATCATGGTCCTTTTCCTTGGTAATGGGAATGGGATAATGATGGTAGTGGAGAAAAAAGTCAAAGGGATTGTCTCAACCACATATCTCGTGTCAAATGGCTGGGCAGTGTGCTAGTGATGGAGTTATCCGAGATAAGGATGGTCGATTTTTTCGAGACTTCTCTCACTTTCTAGGCGACGACTCCAGCATGAGAGTCGAGATTGATGCTTACCAACGATCTCATGCTCTGTGGATCCTTTGGCCTCGAGTTAATGATGGTTGAGTATGACTCTAAGGTCATTGTGGGCGTGATTTCGGGTTCTTTGGCTCCCCCTTGGTGTTGTAATTATGATCTACGACAGTGTGCTAAGCTTTTGGATTCTTATTGCTTGTGTCATGTTTACCGAGAGGGCAATGGCACAATTGACGAATTGGCGACCGAGGCTCACTCACAACAGCTTTTCCATGCTTGTAAAGACAGTAGGTCTCACCCTGCTTCAGTTAGAGTGGCTTTTGCTTTCGATCTTCATGACATTTATAGCCATAAGAGACATGACATTGGTTGAGGTCCTTATTTTTATATCTTTTGAGATTAGGCTCCTTACTCCCCTTGGTTTGTGAGGTGCAACTTGGTTGTCCCCGTTTTTCTATTTCGCTTATCTATAAATTTCCAAGGTCCCGTCCCTGTTTCCGGCACTTATTACCGGGACTTCTATGAATGCTGTAAATTTGCGACACTTCTGCAAAAAATGCAGCTAATTTTCGGCACTTTTTAGTAAGTGCCGCTAATTTTGGGGGCTTTTATCAAGTGTCACTAAATTTCTGACACTTTTAATAAGTGTCTTTATTTCGACGCTTTTTATCAAGTGTCGCTAAATTATCAACAATTTTTAATAAGTGCCGCTAATTTTTAGCACTTTTTAATTAAGTGTTGCTAGTTTCAAACACTTTTTAGTAAGTGCCAATATATTTTCGGCACTTTTTAATAAGTGCCAGTTAATTTCTGGCACTTTTAAATAAGCGCAACCAATTTTCGTTTAACTCAATATTTCAATCATATATTCACGTGAGGAGTGGTTAATTTATTACTTATTTATAGATTTATATGATTACAATCATAAAAAATGCATTATATATGCTTATGCATATTTGTGAATGTGGGCCCTCAGGATTGAACCGTTTTAAGGGTCGCCGTTCACCTCAGTTTGAAGACATCTATTTTATTGAAAAACGGAGTCGCCACGCCATTTTGATTTCCTCAAAACTTTGAAAAAAAGGATAAGGGTCCGGAGGTTATGTTACTCCTTAGGAAGAACGTTTGACTTTCACCCAAGGAGCCTTGCAAAAGCAAGTTTTCCTAGATCCGAAGTTTGTGCTTGTTTGTGTGCTTGTGTGTGTGTGTGATTTGAAAAGAGGAGGGAATGTGCCAAGTTTATCTGTCGGACATATAAACCATTTAAGTAGGTTATAGCTCGGGATTCCTTGGATTTGATTTTTTCGGGATTTTGATCCCGTGCTCATTTTGGACTTATGATCATCATTACGGGACTTTTCTACCCTCCCGTTAGATTACTCAACCATGGTAGACATAAGAGCCTTGGTATGTCTTAAACTAACGTTCTTTGGGAATTTAGTCACATGTGATCGAGAGTGGGTCTTCTTTTAAGTCCAAGATGAGACTCTTTAGAAAATGAGGAATATTTGCCCACTGATCCTACATCTTGAGACGATAATGATTCTTAGGGACATTTTATGTTCGTCTCAAGTGATTATCGGAGATGTCGGGACTAAGATCCGTCGGTTTCCAAAGGGACATAGATTGTGGCATCTTTATGATGGAAACGATGTAAAGATGGAGTCTTTACACCGTTCCTCACCACGAAATGCTCCAAGAACCAAGGGACTAGGGGAAAGGGGTATAAAGATTGGATCTTTATACTCATCCTATGTCTTTCGTGCCTTAAAAAGGCTATTAGACAATCCTCGGAGAGAGATCCATCTTTTAGGGACATGGGGGAAATGGCATTATAGTAAAGATTGCATTTTTAATGTAAATAACACAATGAACATCATTAAACTAGAGAAATAATGTAAAAGAGACGATCTTTATGGCTTTTCCTATGTCCTTTAAGACCTCATAAGGTGGACAATCCTTGGAAAGCTAGATCAAGGGAAGGGGATGACATAATATGAATAAAGATTGCATTTTTATGCATAAAAGTAAAGGGACATCACATCTCATGTGATGGATCATCCCTAGAACAAGCCACTTGTGAAACCTTGTTCATCCTTGGGAGAGGATCCCCAATGAATCCTTTGTGTAGGGGGAGTGGGAATATGATGATTACATTGCAAAGATAGGAACTTTAAGACAATAAATCAATATAAATGACAAGTAATAAAAAATATAAGTGACAAGTAGTAAGTAAAGCAAGGTAATGAGAGTAGATCAAGGGGAAAGGAAGGAGAGATTACCAATGGTGGTTCTCTCTATCTCCCAAGGGGATTTTCCTATTTAGGAATAGATTAAGATGGGATTTGTGTATGAGAGAGGTGAGTTTTGAGTGATTTGGTTTACTGGAAATTCGTGTTTTAATTTGGGCAGAGTAACAGTGCTGAAATTGTATATCAAAATGAATAGAGGATGCCTCTATTTATAGGCTGCTGTGTGCTTCCTAAAGAAGCCGCCCGACGTGAATCCACGGCAAAAGAAGCCGCCCGGCGTTATCCTCTGTCGTGTCAGCATGTTTCTAGATTCATGCAAGGTGGCAGCTAAAGGCTTCTTTCCTGCGATGTCCTGCTTAGAATTCTAATTCCTAGCAGGTCCTTCCTCCCTTGGAAAGTTTGGAAAAGTTTCCGAATTGCCCCTAAACTTTATGAAAGTTTAGGGAATTGCCAGAAAACTTAACCGGAAGTCATGAGCCAGATTTGAGTACTTACAGAAGTCCCTCGGCAACGGTACGTGCAAAGCAAGTGGGGTTGTCGATAAAAATGAGAATCCAATCTGGCGAACTACAGAGATGGATTGGGATTGGGTGACCAATGAGGTCGAGTGGCTGAACCTTTTGAAGGCTACCTACGTATCCCGGGGGAATCAAGCCATGATCGTAGTTCTGGGTCCACTGGGGAAAGGGCGTCATATGTGACAGATTGGCTGAACCTAAAGTAGGCTAGCTACGTATCCCGGGGGAATCAAGCCATGATCGTAGTTCGGAATCCGATGGGGAATGGCAAGGAGAAACTTGTCCCTTGCTATGAAGATGGAAAGGAAGTGACCTAGGAGGTCGAATGACTGGTCCTGTTAGGGATATACCTAATGACGGGAGTGATCAATGTGGTCGGATGGTTGGACCTTTTGAAAGGCTCACGCACCACTGAGGAGTGGTAAAGGAAGGAGGTGACCAATGTGGTCGGATGGCTGGACCTTTTGAAAGGCTACCTACGTATCCCGGAGGAATTAAGCCGTGATCGTAGTTTAGAAATCCACTAGACAGTTAGGAACGTGTCTAGGATCCTGGGCCTTTTGACAATTCGGAGGCTGTCACCTTAAGAAGCTAAAGCTTACGTCGCTATTGCGGAAATAGAGGTAGCTAAAGCTTGAATTTGACAATTCGGAGGCTGTCACCTTAAGAAGCTATAGCTTACGTCGCTATAGTGGAGATAGAGGTAGCTAAGGCTTGAATTTTGACAATTCGGAGGATGTCACCTTAAGAAGCTAAAACTTACGTTGCTATCGCGGAGAAAGAGGTAGCAAAAGCTTGAATTTTGACAATTCAGAGGATGTCACCTTAAGAAGCTAAAGCTTACGTCGCTATCGCAGAGATAGAGGTAGCTAAAGCTTGAATTTGACAATTCCGAGGCTGTCACCTTAAGAAGCTAAAGCTTACGTCGCTATCGCGGAGATAGAGGTAGCTAAAGCTTGAATTTGACAATTTGAAGGATGTCACCTTACGTTATCCCATTTGACGATAACGGAGATTTCTCGTAAGAGACGTTATCCCATTTGGCGATAACGGAGATTTCTCATAAGAGACGTTATCCCATTTGGCGATAACGGAGATTTCTCGTAAGAGACGTTATCCCATTTGGCGTTAACGGAGATTTTCCGGAGGAGACGTGTGATGATGCCACCCGATTTTTCCTTTCTTTTTGAAAATCAAAACGGAGACGGAGTCGCCACGCCATTTTTGTTTTAAGGGCCAAAACTTTGAAAAATGCCCGAGATTAGAGATTTGGGTTCGGAGGTCACGTTACACGCCGGGAAGAACGTTAGTGTTCACCCGGAATGCCTCGTAAAACGAGTCTTCCAAACTTTAAAACCATTTGTGTGTGTGTGTGTGTGTGTGTGTGTTAGTGTTACTTTGACCAAAATAAATCAAAACTGAGAAAACAAAAAATTGGGAACTCTTTGTAAGACATTAAACCAGTCCCATGATTTTTGGTATGATTTTAGGGTTGAGTTTTGGTACTAAAAAGATTTCTTGAAGTTGAAAATCAATTCTGCCAGAATGAAAAAGGCAGTGGACACTTGATTTTAAAATGGGTTTAAGGGCTTTAAAATCTCAGAATCTGGGGAAAGTCCGAGAGTGAAAGTTGTTCAAAACACCTTAAATAAGGTTTATTTAAAATAACTTTTCCATTTGGAGATTATTATATGGACCAAAACCTTCTGGAAATCTCAGATGTGAAATCTGGATTTCCAGAGACTGATGAACTGACCTTTGGAAGATAATTTGAAAAAGGGAGTTTTACTCACGAAAAAAATAAAGTAAAAATATTTCTGGAATTCTACGGGTGTTGTCTACAAAAAGTATTTTGTAGTCAACACCCAATTCCAAGTTATTCTGTGTCCAAAAAATTAGACAATGGACCGAGGTCTTAGA
Source organism: Adenophora triphylla var. japonica (assembly GCA_022495995.1). Lineage (NCBI taxonomy): Eukaryota > Viridiplantae > Streptophyta > Magnoliopsida > Asterales > Campanulaceae > Adenophora > Adenophora triphylla. The sequence continues at coordinate 65,068 of JAFEMH010006175.1, read as the reverse complement.
ACAATGCTACTGGATTGCAAGATGTTCTTGAAGAAAAGTGTGATTTTAAAGGGGGTTTTGCATCCATGCTTGTCCCCATTTCCTTAGGATTTGATTAGTAGTCACTAGAAATTTTAGTGGTGATCTACTAGATCAACCCATCCTTAGGGTACATTAGGACTTAAGCATTTCATTTGCTTGGGAAGGGGAATTTTATCCTTTGAAAATGAGATTTTATGTATGAAAAATGGTTTTTGGAAAACACTTTTGAGTGAATGATTTTGAGGAAAAGCACTTTTAAGTGAGTAAGAAGTAATTTGGACCTTTTAAATGGTCATCCATGGAAATTTATTCCAAGGTGACTACATTTTTTAGGTCAAGCAAAGATGAACACCAAGTTGATGAACAAACTACATTTTTAAAGCTTGAGATGCATGCATGGATGAGAGAGACTTAAGGTTTAAAGAAGGAGGGTTTACCAATGATGGTCTAACCCTATCTTCCTTGATTTGGAGCTTGGCTTGAGGAGTATCAAGACTTGAATGTGTTTAGAGAGTGTTTGATGATAGAGTTGGTCAAAGAGAAAACAAGTAGATAACACTTAAGTCCTCTATGTTTTCTCTCTAATCCTCCTCTTTGGTGTTGATTTAAGCTTGAGCTTGTGTATGTTTAAGAGTGATTTGAGAGTGTTTGGAGTGGGATTGGGAAAGACTCAAGAGAAAATGGTGGCAATCTAAGGATTCCCACTGTTTTCTCTTTGTTTTTCGCCAGAGTTTAGCTTCTGTGAGTGGATTGTGTTGTGTAAACTGAGAGAGAAGGGTTCAATTTATATGCCACTGGATTGAGCAAACATATCCGCGTGGATCATATCGAAGGCGTGCACTGTTCATTTCGCTGCTGCAGGCTTTTTGGACAGGAGGAATATTTTTCAAATATTCAAACTGGTTGCTGTTTTTCAGCTTGCCAATTCAGGTTTTTTCAATTTCTTTTCTTTTTTAAGATTCTTTTCTTGGTTTAACCTTAAATGGCAATCCCTAATCTACCCTTACTTTGTTAGAAAGGTTAGGAATTGTTAGAAATGTTAGGAATGTTAGGGCTTTCGTTAATTTTCTAACGAAAATACTAACAACTCAAATTGGAGCACTTACAGTAGCCCCTCGGCGACGGTGCTTTCGAAGGAAGCGGGATCGTCGATAAGCTACCTACGTATCCCGAATGGGAATCAAGCCGGCCGTAGTTCGGGTCTTTGACCCTGGAGTGACTGTTTTAGGATGTCAACCTGGTGAGCGAGTTCCCGGTCGGTTCTTTGAAAGAAACTCTGCTGGGGATAAGATATGACCATTTTGGTCTGATGGCTAGAGTTGGATATCCGCTCTGCTGGGGAAAGGAATGACCATTTTGGTCTGATGGCTGAACCTAATGATAGGCTACCTACGTATCCTTAAGAGGAATCAAGCCAGTCGTAGTTCGGGTCTTTGGATGTTGACCCTGGAATGACTATTTTGAGGCGTCAACCTGGTAATGATGGCGCTTTAGGTACCTCAGACCTTGATGATGGCGTTTTAGGTGCCTCAAACCTTGATGATGATGGCCTTTTAGGTGCCTCAAACCTTGATGATGGCGTTTTAGGTGCCTCGGACATTGATGATGGCGTTTTAGGTGCCTCAAACCTTGATGATGATGGCTTTTTAGGTGCCTCGGACCTTGATGATGATGGCGTTTTAGGTGCCTCGAACCTTGATGATGATGGCTTTTTAGGTGCCTCGAACCTTGATTTGAAATGTTTTCCCTTAATGGTTTGGGATGGATGGTCCTTCGGTGGACTTCGTCTGCTGCCGAAGGAGAGGGTGACCGTTTTGGTCGGGTGGCTGGACCTATGGTAGGCTACCTACGTATCCCGATTGGGGAATCAAGCCCTTACGTAGTTCGAAAGCTGCTCGGGATTTCGCCGGCCTTTGTTGGAGAAAAATCGGGCTTACGTTTTACGGCCGTTGATGATAATGAGGAAAGAAACGGGATTCCGTTGACTTCGCTGGGATTTTGTTAGCTTTTGATGGGGAAATTGGACTTACGTTTTAATGCCATTGATGATATTGATGAAAGAAACGGGATTCCGTTATCTTTCTCGGAGAAATCGAACTTACGTTTTACTGCCGTTGATGATTTTGATGAAAGAAACGGGATTCCGTTATCTTTCTCGGAGAAATCGGACTTACGATTTACTGCCATTGATGATTTTGATGAAAGAAACGGGATTCCATTATCTTTCTCGGAGAAATCGGACTTGCGTTTGACTGCCGTTAATGATTTTGATGAAAGAGACGGGATTCCGTTATCTTTCTCGGAGAAATCGGACTTACGTTTGACTGCCGTTGATGATTTTGATGAAAGAGACGGGATTCCGTTATCTTTCTCGGAGAAATCGGACTTACGTTTGACTGCCGTTGATGAAATTGATGAAAGAAACGGGATTACGTTATCTTTCTCGGAGAAATCAGACTTACGTTTGACTGCCGTTAATGATTTTGATGAAAGAGACGGGATTCCGTTATCTTTCTCGGAGAAATCGGACTTACGTTTGACTGCCGTTGATGATAATGATGAAAGAAACGGGATTCCGTTATCTTTCTCGGAGAAATCGGACTTACGTTTGACTGCCGTTGATGATTTTGATGAAAGAGACGGGATTCCGTTATCTTTCTCGGAGAAATCGGACTTACGTTTGACTGTCGTTGATTCCTTTTGAGAGGGGGTGAACCTAAGTTGAGATTTGGTTCAGGAGTATGAACCTGAATGGAGGCTTAGTTCAGGAGTATGAACCTAAGTTGAGATTTGGTTCAGGAGTATGAACCTGAATGGAGACTTAGTTCAGGAGTATGAACCTAAGTTGAGATTTAGTTCAGGAGTATGAACCTGAATGGAGACTTAGTTCAGGAGTATGAACCTAAGTTGAGATTTGGTTCAGGAGTATGAACCTGAATGGAGACTTAGTTCAGGAGTATGAACCTAAGTTGAGATTTGGTTCAGGAGTATGAACCTGAATGGAGACTTAGTTCAGGAGTATGAACCTAAGTTGAGATTTGGTTCAGGAGTATGAACCTGAATGGAGACTTAGTTCAGGACTATGAACCTAAGTTGAGATTTGGTTCAGGAGTATGACTTAGTTTAGGAGTATGAACCTAAGTTGAGATTTGGTTCAGGAGTATGAACCTGAATGGAGACTTGGTTCAGGAGTATGAACCTAAGTTGAGATTTGGTTCAGGAGTATGAACCTAAATGGAGACTTAGTTCAGGACTATGAACCTAAGTTGATATTTGGTTCAAGAGTATGAACCTGAATGGAGGCTTAGTTCAGGAGTATGAACCTAAATGGGGGCTAAGCTGAGGTTTTGTAACTGAGGGAGACTATTTGAAGGTGTTCTCGCTAGGGAAGATTCGGGCTTACGAGAACTGTCGGGGAAAAGGGTGACCGTGTTGGTCAAGTGGCTGGACCTATGGTAGGCTACCTACGTATCCCGGATGGGAATCAAGCCTGGACGTAGTTCATCAAAGCGGTGGCGATAACGAGGGGTCACGGGCTTTGTATCCAAGATTGACTGTTCTTAGGGGAGTCACCCCAGGTTTGACTGCATTTGGGAGTCACCCGAGGTTTGACTATTTTAGGGAAGTCGCCCGAAGATTGAATATTTTAGGGAAGTCACCCGAGAGATTGACTATTTTAGGGAAGTCACCCGAGAGATTGACTATTTTAGGGAAGTCACCCGAATTTTGACTATTTTAGGGAAGTCATCCGAAGATTGACTATTTTAGGGAAGTCGCCCGAAGATTGACTATTTTAGGGGAGTCGCCCGAGAGATTGACTGTTTTAGGGAAGTCGCCCGAGGATTGACTATTTTAGGGAAGTCGCCCGAGAGATTGACTATTTTAGGGAAGTCGCCCGAGAGATTGACTATTTTAGGGAAGTAGCCTGAGAGATTTACTATTTTAGGGAAGTCGCCCGAGAGATTGACTATTTTAGGGAAGTCGCCCGAGAGATTGACTATTTTAGGGAAGTCGCCCGAAAGATTGACTATTTTAGGGAAGTCGACAGAGATTGACTATTTTAGGGAAGTCGCCCGAAAGATTGACTATTTTAGGGAAGTCGCCCGAGAGATTGACTATTTTAGGGAAGTCGCCCGAAAGATTGACTATTTTAGGGAAGTCGCCCGAGAGATTGACTATTTTAGGGAAGTCGCCCGAAAGATTGACTATTTTAGGGAAGTCGCCCAGAAGATTTGCGGTTTAAATGAGATATACTTTCATACTGTCTTTGTGCTTACCTGTAGCTGCCGGAGGAACTGAGGCTACAACTGATGGTGATGAAGAGTTGTTGGATTGCCGTTCGCGGGGCGGTCTTTGTTGGTGATTTGCTGCATTTGTTAGTAGAGAGGAAGATGCATAAATGACATTCATGATGACAGATGCATGCATAGAATCAAAATGATTATGAGAATATCACTGCATATGTTCGCGAGATGATGCATTTACTTGCTTTTGGAGATGCACTTAGCCTAAGCTTTTGGCAGGGAAATTATGATTTATGATCTTCGATCACTTAGGATTGTTCCTATTGATTCAAGTTTTGCGCATGCTACATGAGCCCTGGGGAGATTTTTGTGGGGATGTATTGGGATGTATGTGTCTGGAGACTGTTTGGAACAGATTTTGAGCAAGTGGGGGGTGAGAGCCCTCGATCGCGATTTAAACAGCGGTTGTTAATGAGGTTTTTGTGAACAGTATCACATGGACCTCAATTTTGATGAGATTGGATTCGGGTCCCGGGTCTTGGTTGAAATTTTCCCTCTCAATCTTGATCATTTGAAGCTGATGCCGACAGGCTCTAGAGTACGTCAACATGAGTGAAACTTCTTTCATTTGGGTGAGCTGTGACTTGGCCGAAACCTTGTTCGGAGAATGATTTGATGAAATTGCTAATGCCGGGAGAAACCCAGATCTTAAATTCCGATGCTACGGGAAGCTGCTATGTACCAAGTTCTGAAGCTGAAAATCTAGTTGTTGATGTGACTAGACCTTTCTTGTGACTTGATAAAATTCAGGTTCAAAGGACCAGCTTGACAAAGCCCCCAGATTCTATTAAAGCGAGGAAAGATCCCTTCTTTGGCAAAGCCTCGATTTGAAGAACTGAGTAGGCAAAGTCCAAATTTTGAAGAAGTGACTTGGCAAAGCCCCAATCTTATAACCTTGTTGTCATTAGCAGAGTCCCAATCTGATTGGTAATGCAAAGCAATCCTGAAAATAATCTGACAAAGATCGAATCTATCTAGTAGTGAAGAACCCAATGTGGACCCAAAGATGACTATAGAAGCCCCAGCTTGAAGAGCTGATACAGGAGAACCTGGGAGAACCGCTTAGCAATGCCCCAGCATGAAGAAACTCAGAGCAGTCTTGTTGCAGACAGAGTCATTATGTGGCCGAGAAGGCACCCATCTTTTCAGACCTTAGTCAACCAGTCACTGGACAAGACTCGAAAATGTTTACGTGCAGGGCACATCTTTCGAAAAGTGGGAGTGAATCCCAATTTTTGTGTATGACACTCTTGCTTTAGGTTTGACTCTTTTGAGAGAGTATAAGCATCACAAGGTGTGGAAAAGTGTATGGAAGCCCCTGCTGACGGAAAGACAGTGTTTGGCTCTATTTCCCTATGATGGAGAGAGAGAAGACTTGTCGAGACACTTGAAAACTTGTTTTATTCGTGATGATCACAAGGCTTCTTAAAACCCTTTGTTAATGTTCGGGTTATTCGACCCCTAAATCTGATATGAACAAATAATTTGATTAATCGCAAGGAGAAAGCCAACTGATATCGAGAATCAAGCTCGGAAAGTGTGTAGGGACGATCCTTGATGAGACCGGATTTTTTTTCGAGATTTGTTTGTGATTTCGACCGGACCAATTATGGTTGCCTACGTTCCCCTCATTATGAGGAGCTCAGGTCGCCGTAGTTCGGGCTTAACCCGATTGAAGAGAGAATGAATGTGAAAATTCGAGATTTTGAGGACCTTTGAGGATTTTTTGGGAATTGGAGAGTTGAAGAACATGTCCCCTTGGAGTGTCGATGAAATACACGGATGCGGAGCCCCAGTGGGACATCCACGGCAAGTGTTTGCGGAGGGGAAATGAAATATGCTCACATGAAGTGTCGAAGGGAAGGGTTGAATTTGCACAATCTTTGATTGAGGATCATTTGAGCCGAGATGGATTTGGCTCCCATTTAAGCAAGCAATGAAGCATTAATTTGATTTAGATCTTAAAGATATTACGATGAAATTGCTATCCGATAGGAATTGCAGCTGGGTTTCCGGGCTTCGATCGGCCATCGGGTGATTTGGGAAATTATGACCTCTTGAGATAAGAGGTCGGCTAGGCCTTTTACTGACTGAACCTCTAAAGATGAGAGGTTGGCTTGCAGGGATGTGTTTGGGAAATCTATGGCGGGGAAGATTGATTGCCTCTAAGAATGAGAGGTCAAATTTTGACTTTGGCCAAAGGCGAGGGTAATGGTAACGGGAATATCCTCTAAAAGCGAGAGGATGGCTTGGGATTGATTAAGGTAACGGTGAGAGGAAGTCCAAGCTATCGAGAACTTTTGCGAATCTTTCGAGAATTCGGGCTCCCTTTTTGATTATTGGAGAGCTTCTTGAGGAGTCGGGGACTTTTTACTGAATTGTGAGGATCGACAGTCCTTTCTTCTCTTTTTTTTTTTTTTTTGACTTGGAAAGCCTCATGAGGAATTGAGAATTATCTTTGTCCTTCCTTCATGGCTCGAGATATTTTGCGCATTGCCGACTCTCGAAGTTAACTTCTTGGCCTTGCTTGGACTTCTCTCAGTAAGGAGCAAAAATGATGGCTAAACAGGGTTTCAAAACACGCCGATCTTGAAATGGAAGGTATTGTTTGGTGAGGGTGAGGTAATGGCTTTCCTATGGGTGAAAGGCTTCAACCGCAATCCCTACCGGATGACCTAATTGAGATTAAGTCTTCATTGCTTGCTTAAGCTTTAAATGAGAAAAGATCCGTGCAAATTCATCGAGCAACGAAATGACGAGGATGATGTGAGCATATGAGATGCAAGATGGGGAGTTGGTAAGCCCCAATTTGAGAAGGATATCAATTGATTTTCTCACTCCAATTAATTTGAATATTAATCATTTCAAAGAATTAGTGGTTGAGCAGCACAAGTGATCATCTAGGATAAAACCATTTCAATTAAGTGTAACGTGGGTGCGCAAGTGATGTCTCGAGTCTAGCAAGAAAAGAAAAAAGACTTATATAAAAGTTAGAGATTTAACTACTATGTCCAAAATGGACTACAACGACAAATGTCCAGGAAGGACTTAGGTGAAAGAGAAGTACTAGAACCTACGAAGGTTGGCTAAAAGACTATTTTAGAGATAGGTAGCCCCTAGTCTAGCCGCTCTTTGCTGTTGGACCGTGCATCTACTCTTCGACGCTGGAGATGGGAGCTATTGCAGATCTTTCCACCAGGATTTCTTTGGCAATCCCTTGCTCAATCCAGCCATTTTCATTGCCTGCGATGACTGGTTCATCGATCTCACAAAAGGGAGAGTCAAATTCCATTGTGCCCGCAAGTCTTGAATCACCAAACTCGACCATGTTGACGCTCATGTTGTTATTTCTAGGGAACGGGTTATTGATAGTATTAGGCCCTTCAGGCACCTCTAACCTCCCTTGCTCAATCAACCCTTGGATTGCCTTTTTCAGGGGGACGCAATCATCTGTCAGGTGCCCATGGTACTGATGAAAGGCACAATGCTTGGAGGTATCCAACGGAGCATTGGGGTTTCTAGGCTGATAATTATCTAAAGGCCGGAGCAAACCTTCTTTTACCAAACCTCTGAAGATATCACTCAAAGGCATCCCGAGGTTTCCCAAGCCTTGGAACCGGGATCTGGATGCCTCAGGTTTCTTGGGAACAAAGGAAGTGGCATTGTTACAGTCCTGTCCCGCATAGCTAATTACTTCTTTACCTTTGGGCTGGGCAGGAGCAGTGCTGGAGGAAACAACCCTGTATCTGTAAGTAGGTGCAACAACTTGCTGTTGATTGTAAGCCCTCTCAAATTTAGCCCCGGAATTGACCATTGCTCGTAAGTCCGAGTAGGGGAAGTGGCTAAGGGAAGTTCTCAAATGCGGCTTCAAGCATGACTGGAAGATGTCTAACTGCTCCTCGTCAGAGGGAGGAATGGCCATTTCACTGAGCTTCAAGTTCCACCTTTTATAAAAATCCCCAATATTCTCATCAGGGCGCTGCATTGTTGTCTGCAGGTCAACTCTGTTTGTTTCCCATTCCAAGTTAGCTTTGTACTTCTCTGTGAAAGCACTAGTGATCTGGTCCCATGTAGCCCTGGCCTCGGGTTTTAAGCGGAAGAACCATTTCAAAGCCCCTGACTTCAAAGAGAGACTGAAATAGTCAGCCAACTGCTGGTTTGTGCATCCCTTAGCTTTCATTGCCAAAGTGTATGTATCCAGGTGAGTTTTCGGGCATGCAGTCCCATCAAACAGGCCTAGATTAGGCATCACAAACTTGTGGGGCAGGGGTACAATGGAGTCCGGGTCTGTAGGACGGAAGGCAGACTTCTTAGCGGTCAATTCAGCAATCTGCGCTTTCATTTCCTTATGTTGTTCCATGAACCAGGCCAGATGAGGATCTTGTGGCGGAACCATGGCGTTCAATCCAGTGACTGAGCTAGAGTGAGGAGCTACCACTGGCGGCAGACTGGTGGAGGGAACGGCCGATCCGGGGACGTAGGTGAAACCTGTCCTTGGCCCGAATTGCCCGGGGTAGCATGAGTAGGAGCCTGGGTAAAGGGATAGAACCTTGCGGCTTGCTGTTGATTTTCAACTGGCAAAGTGGGTGGAGGTAGTCCTCATGTAGCTGGGTAGCTTGGATTTCCGGAGTGAGACCCATAGGTAGGCTTAGGTGCGGGCTGCTGTCCCTGATTGTTGAATTGCATGGCCGTCTGGGGCGATGGTGTATAACCAGGGGGTACTGCGGTCCTGGTGATTCTGATGAAACCGGGATGGAGGTTTGGTAACCCATCGAACCCTGAGTGAGAAATGGATTTGTGAAAGCTGTGTGAGGAGCAACTGAGCTAGTATCATTCTGAGGAGGGGCTCCTGATTGTGGACCCGAACCGGACTGTGGCGGCATTCCAAACTGTTGCTGTGAAGGTCCGGACTGATCGATTCCAAACTGAGGCGGGATCCCAATTTGTTGTGGCATTCCGAGGTATCCCCAACCATGAGAAGACATTCCGTACTGGCTTTGTCCCCACTGAGGAACTGCGAACTGATTTGTCCCGTCAGCCGCACGGATCCAAAGAGTCCGAATCTGGGGAGCCGGGCCGACCCGAAGATCGAGGAGCATGGGTTCCGGTAGTGGTACCATAGGAGGTGGGTGGTGGCATCCTCGGGAGTAATCAGTGGCGACTGAGAGGGGGATTGGCATCCTCTTCTTCTTCCACGGTGAAGGTGCCATCGGGATTGAGGCTGGCGGCCAAACCATGGCTCTTAATAGCCTCCATAAGGCTATTCAGCTGTGCTTCCTGTCGCAATCTCATCTGTTCTCGCTAACCGATTCCACCGCCGTTCTGTCGAGGGGTCCCGGAGGCGGAGTGACGTTGTCCCCATCATTACTGCCGATGCGTACATTCTCAAACCCGAGTCGAACAAACGGTGAAGCCGACGATGCGCTCGACTCTTCCCTAACTGATCAAACGGTGACCCGTGCCCGAAACCAAGCTTTGAGGAGCCGCGGGGAAAAGGCACGAGGGTTCAGATGTCTGGGGATTGAAGGAGGGTAGGTGTTTGGGCTTTGAGCTCATGCAACATGCAGTTATTTGTTCTTGTTTACTTAAAACATATTTTATTAACCTAATCGGTTGGAAAAGATTGCTCTTGTTTTTCGCAAACTACTCTGGATCCTGGATCAGTGGGCCCCATCACTACGTCTATAAGCCCCTCGTATTCCACTTGTATTTCGACTTCCCAGGGCGGACAACCCCGGGCGAGGGTCCTATAGGGCAAGCGGGTCCCACCGACCGAAAGAAAAACGATCCTAAAAGTCTGGCGGGTAATCGAGTTTTAACGAGCATTCGATGTAAATTACGGACAAAGCTGACGTCAAAGTCAAGATCATGTCCGAGGGCTCGACGAAAAGTCGGCATGGTTCGGACTGATAAATGTCCACAATTGATCTTGACTCGTCGTCAGTTAGGCCGTAATTAGGCATGGAATAATCGTTAATACTTGATGACTCAGTGTCATGCGGGGAGTCAGTGTATAATTTGTGCCAGTCAGAGTCAAAGTCAAGGCGCCAGTCAATATCTGGTCAAAGCCCGTGACGGAAAACCGGCAGGACTTCGACTGATTAGGGTCCCGAAATATATTGACTTGGTATGCCGACTAAGGCTTGAAAGGAAATGTCTATACACAGACAGGGCATGACACAGACCAGACTAAAAACCAACCGGGTCTCGGACAAAGTGTGTCACGGACAAGTGCATGGTCGACACGAGGCTCCATGGGATGTTTGGGTAGTCCCGTGCTTGCACCGAGAGGCGTAATAAGACCAAACGGACCGCTACAGGGATTTCCCCGGGTTAGGGATGTAGTGTGCAGTGTAAGGCCAAGTGCGCGTAGTGTGCAAGCAGTCTATCTTCTTTTTCTGAGTAGAATAGAAATTTTCGCATGTGTCTTAAAAAGTATGATGCATGCACAAAATGATTTTTTTTTTGAAACCTTTTTTTTGGGAAAATCCTTTTTTTTTTTTTGAAATTTTTTTTTTGAAATTTTTTTTTTGAATTTTTTTTTTTGAAAGCAAATAACACATAAGCACATAAGCACATAATTCAAAATTCAAGGCAACGGGTCCGATAGTCAAAATTTTGACTTTTCCGAGGCGGCCAAAACAACACGAAAATGTGAAAAATCAACACACACACAACAAACGGTTTCAAATGCCGGGACGGAAGCTTGACCCTCAAAAGTTTTTCTTTTTTTTTTGAAAAGATAAAACTTATTTAGTCCCCAGCGGAGTCGCCACTGTGATGATGCCACCCGATTTTTCCTTTCTTTTTGAAAATCAAAACGGAGACGGAGTCGCCACGCCATTTTTGTTTTAAGGGCCAAAACTTTGAAAAATGCCCGAGATTAGAGATTTGGGTTCGGAGGTCACGTTACACGCCGGGAAGAACGTTAGTGTTCACCTGGAATGCCTCGTAAAACGAGTCTTCCAAGCTTTAAAACCATTTGTGTGTGTGTGTGTGTGTGTGTGTTTGTGTTACTTTGACCAAAATAAATCAAAACTGAGAAAACCAAAAATTGGGAACTCTTTGTAAGACATTAAACCAGTCCCATGATTTTTGGTATGATTTTAGGGTTGAGTTTTGGTACTCAAAAGATTTCTTGAAGTTGAAAATCAATTCTGTCAGAATGAAAAAGGCAGTGGACACTTGATTTTAAAATGGGTTTAAGGGCTTTAAAATCTCAGAATCTGCGGAAAGTCCAAGAGTGAAAGTTGTTCAAAACACCTTAAATAAGGTTTCTGTAAAAGAATGAAAAAGGCACTGGACACTTGATTTTAAAATGGGTTTTAGGGTACATTAGGACTTAAGCATTTCATTTGCTTGGGAAGGGGAATTTTATCCTTTGAAAATGAGATTTTATGTATGAAAAATGGTTTTTGGAAAACACTTTTGAGTGAATGATTTTGAGGAAAAGCACTTTTAAGTGAGTAAGAAGTAATTTGGACCTTTTAAATGGTCATCCATGGAAATTTATTCCAAGGTGACTACATTTTTTAGGTCAAGCAAAGATGAACACCAAGTTGATGAACAAACTACATTTTTAAAGCTTGAGATGCATGCATGGATGAGAGAGACTTAAGGTTTAAAGAAGGAGGGTTTACCAATGATGGTCTAACCCTATCTTCCTTGATTTGGAGCTTGGCTTGAGGAGTATCAAGACTTGAATGTGTTTAGAGAGTGTTTGATGATAGAGTTGGTCAAAGAGAAAACAAGTAGATAATACTTAAGTCCTCTATGTTTTCTCTCTAATCCTCCTCTTTGGTGTTGATTTAAGCTTGAGCTTGTGTATGTTTAAGAGTGATTTGAGAGTGTTTGGAGTGGGATTGGGAAAGACTCAAGAGAAAATGGTGGCAATCTAAGGATTCCCACTGTTTTCTCTTTGTTTTTCGCCAGAGTTTAGCTTCTGTGAGTGGATTGTGTTGTGTAAACTGAGAGAGAAGGGTTCAATTTATAGGCCACTGGATTGAGCAAACATATCCGCGCGGATCATATCGAAGGCGTGCACTGTTCATTTCGCTGCTGCAGGCTTTTTGGACAGGAGGAATATTTTTCAAATATTCAAACTGGTTGCTGTTTTTCAGCTTGCCAATTCGGGTTTTTTCAATTTCTTTTCTTTTTTAAGATTCTTTTCTTGGTTTAACCTTAAATGGCAATCCCTAATCTACCCTTACTTTGTTAGAAAGGTTAGGAATTGTTAGAAATGTTAGGAATGTTAGGGCTTTCGTTAATTTTCTAACGAAAATACTAACAACTCAAATTGGATCACTTACAAGACGTTATCCCATTTGGCGATAACGGAGATTTCCCGGAGGAGACGTTATCCCATTTGGCGATAACGGAGATTTCCCGGAGGAGACGTTATCCCATTTGGAAATAACGGAGATTTCCCATCCCATTTGGTGATAATGGAGATTTCCCGGAGGAGACGTTAACCCATTTGGCGATAACGGAGATTTTCCGGAGGAGACGTTATCCCATTTGGCGATAACGGGGAATTTTGGAGACAACGTTATTCTATTTGGAGATAACGAAAATTTTTGGAGAAAACGTTAGTCCATTTGGAGATAATGGAAAATTTTTGGAGACAACGTTATTCCATTTGGAGATAACGGAAGATTTTTGGAGAAAACGTTATTCCATTTGGAGATAACGGGAGATTTTTGGAGAAAACGTTATTCCATTTGGAGATAACGGGAAATTTTTGCTTAAATGGAAAGTCCAGGGGCAAAAATGTAAATTCAGTCTGAGGCGAATGAAGCCGCCCGGCATGAGATGGGGAAAAAGAAGCCGTCCGGCTTGAAACCTAATTTCACCAGATTGTTTAAACAGAAGAGGAAACGGGTAGCAACAACCATTGTTGTTGTTATTTTAGAGGAGAGAGGAGAGAAAAGAGAGAGAAATGCCAAAGCCTTCAAAATCTCTAGCTTTCTATTGCTTGAAATGGACCAAGGAGGAAACATTTTTCCTCGCCAAGCGCATCGGACTTTGTCACAAGTCGCGTGATTGAGGCGGAGAGAGTTCATGAGGACCGAGCGGAAGTATGACTTCGCGGTGCCAACTTCTGAGTTTTATCCCAATAAAAGGGAGCACAAGTCCATGAAACCTCAATATATTGGGGTAAGCACTCTCGATTTACTCGATTTCATCGATTTTGATTGATTAGGGCTAAACTCGAATTTTGGGAATTTTTGGATTTTCTTGGTGATTTTGTTGATGGTTTTATGGATTTGACAATTAACCTACGGGGCTAAGGATATGGATAATCATGCATGTGCAACTTATTTGAAGAAATATGAGAATGACTCTTTTTTTTTAAAATAAAGTGAGAAAAATAATGCCTAAAATGGGACGGAGTTCTTACATGTGCTAGAACTAGGTCAACTCCTGATCATGGATGTGAAAATAAGATTTTGGACGATGAAAATGATTCATGCATGCCATTTTGAAAGATTAAAAATTTATATGCAAAGAATTTTGTGAAAACTGGAATTTTTGTGCTTGGGAGAGCATGTGCTCGGGGTGACGTGTTTCAAATGATGAAAGACACGTGTTCTAGGAAAATGATGCTAGAAAACTTCTTATGAATGCTCTGCTTTGGCAATGTGTGCACCATTTTGTTAATATGCATGCTTCTGAGATAAGTTGAAGGACTAACGTACATTTGCTGTGCTTACCTACAGGAGAGCAAGTCACGGGAACCCGCTGAGATAGCGGTGAAATTATGGGCAAGGATTCCTAACTTTGAGAAGGATGGCCATAATCCTAAGCAGCTAGTGGTGGCGACGGGTCTCCATTCTTTTGTCGAGTCTATCAGCCGAGGCATTCACGTGACGTCCAAGAGCAAGGGGCTGATCCAAGCTCTTTCTGAGTTTTGGTGGGACACCACTCACAGCTTCCATCTGGGCTGGGGAGAGGCTACGATGACTCCTGCCGACTTTACGGCTATCACAGGCTTGAGGTTCACCGATCGGCCTGTGACCTGGAGGGATCACATTTCTGAGGCTGAGTTCAGGGACTATGTGGGGTTTGACCTCCATCCAAAGGGGCTAGGGATGGAGACTAGGTTAGTTGAGATTCAGATTTTGAGGTGTATGGAGGGATTTGCAGCTAATGAGGTGACTGTCCACCAACTTGCGAGGGCTTTCTTGTGGTTGACCTTATCTGTCACCATTTTTGCCAATTCTGGGACGTTGGCAATGATTTGTCTGCTGGACTCTTTGGTTGACTTAGCCACGGTTGGGGAGGTCTCTTGGGGTGGGGCCGGATTGGCGGAGTTTTATTTTTCTTTGGATTTGTACAGCCAGAACAAGGCTTCTTCCATGGATTGCTTTTCATTCGCTCTGGAGGTATTCTTATTTTTCTTTTTTATTCTTACTTTTTTTTTGTATCCTTGGGATTTTACGAGAGAAATGACCTTTATGTTCTAACATGTAGGTCTGGTTTTGCAAGGTGATCAGGTTCTTTCCTTGGAACCAGTAGAGTGATCCTGCTATATTTTCGGCTATGATGCGCTGGAGAGGTGAGGCTCGAGACAAGTTCACTGGGAAGACCCGGATCGCTTTCGACTACAAGATGGTGAGGCCTATCATCAACGGGGACAGTTTTAAGGGGGTGAGCTTCTATCCTTGGGGGAGATATCCGGAGGCTCTTATGGGAGATGCCATAGTTGTGACTCGGCAGAGGAGGTGGCTGACAGGCTTGACCTATGACATCATCTACTTGGGGGACCGGTTCTCCAGGCAGCACGGTCATGTCCCTCCTTTGGGCGCCGTTACTCCTCACGATCCTCCTCCTTTCATGATGCAACCCAGGCACTGGTCAGAGGATGAGAGGGACAGGTATAAGTTCAGCTTGGCGGCTGAGGATTATTTTGATCACGCCACTCTGTACGCCACCTTTGTGGAGGAGCGTTTGAGGAGGCCACAGAGGCTGGTGAAGATAGCTGCTGCCCGAGGGTACGGGGAGGCGGAGCCGACTGATCCACCTATTCCTCCAGCCCACCTATCTTATGTGGTGAATGGGGTGCCTGTGAATGTGGTGCCCAAGATTGCGGCGTTTTTTGTGTTGAACCGCTTTCTCGTGTAAGGGGTCACTACCTCACATCGGTTTGAAGACATCCGGTTTAAATTGAAAAGCGGAGTCGCCACGCCATTTTGATTTCCTCAAAACTTTGAAAAAAAGGATTAGGGTCCGGAGGTTAAGTTACCCCTTGGGAAGAACGTTTGGCGTTCACCCAAAGAGCCTTGTCGAAGCAAGTCTTCCAAGATCCAATTTTCGTGCTTGCTTTTGTGCTTTCATGTGTGTGTGTGATTTGAAAATGAGGGAATGTGCCAAGTGTTCTTCCGAACGTATAAACCATGAGTTGGTTATCGCTCTGGATCCCTTGGATTTTGATATGTTCGGGACCTTGATCCCGTGCTCATCTTGGACTTACGATCATCATTAAGTGACCTTTGGTCATATGTGATCGGAATAGGGACACCTCTTTTATAGTCCAAGAATGAGACTCTTTAGAAAGGAAGGACCTTTTCCCATCAATCCTACATCTTGAGACGATTCGAGCTTGATAGGGACATTTGTACTCGTCTCAAGTGATGATCGGAGATGTGGGGCTTAGGTTCATCCATTTCTAAAGGGACTTCGACTATGGCATCTTTATGTGGAGGAAACGATGTAAAGATGAGACCTTTACACCGCTATGCCCCAAGAGATGCTTCAAGTACCAAGAGGGACTAAGGGGAGGGGTATAAAGATTGAATCTTTATACTCATCCTATGCCTTTTTGTGCCTTAAGAAGGTCACTAGGAAATTCTTGGAGAGTGATCCAACCATGAGGGACATGAGGGAGTTACATTTGAAGGCAAAGATGACATTTTTATGCAAACAAGTGTAAGGAACACTATGAAAACTAAGACTAGGAATGTAAAGGGAGACCTTTATGGCTTTCCTATATCCTTTAAGAACCATTTAGGTGGACAATCCTTGGAAGCGAGGTTTAGGGGAAAGGGATGACATTTATGAAAGTAAAGATGACATTTTTAATAAAAAGATGACATTTTTATATGATAAAGATGACATTTTTCACATCATCATGTGAGGGATCCACCCTAGAACAAGCCATTTGTGGTCTTATTGTTCATCCTTGGGATGGATTCTCCATGAATCCTATGTGATAGGGGGAAGGGGGATATGATGATCTACATAGTAAAGACTTGATCTTTATAGCAATAAATCACATATAATAGCAATAAATGGCAATATGGAAAGCAAGTAAGCAATATAACAAGATGACAAGTATATTTCAAAGAGAAAAGGAGGAGAGGTTATCAATGGTGGTGTTCCTCTATCTCTCTTGAAGTTTTCCTAAGGAAGGAGTGACTTTAGAGGGATTTTGGAGAGGAGAGAGGTGATTTTGAGAGGGTTTTGCTTTCTGGATTTTCGTGTTTTGAATTTGGCAGAGTAACAGTGCTCCCAATTCTCTTTTCAAATGAATAGAGGAGGCCTCTATTTATAGGCAGTTTTGTACTTCCTAATGAAGTCGTGCGGCATTAACCATTGGCAAAAGAAGCCGTGCGGTCTTATCCTTTAATGACTCAGCCTATTTCTAGAACCATGCAAGGTGGCGTTCTAGAAGGTCTTTCCAACGAGGGACTACGTGGAATTTTAATTCCTAATAAGTCTTTCGCTCCTCGGAAGGTTTGGGAAAGTTCCAGAATTGCCCCTGAACTTTAGGAAAGTCCGAGGAATTGTCGGGAAACTTAATCGGAAGGCATGAGCCAGATTTAGGTACTTACAGTGCCGAGGAGGCTGATGGTGCCTGTTCCAGACACGAGAGACGCTGAGTTTACTTTGCCGGCTGACAGCACTGTAAGTAACTCTGAATTTCTTTTCTTATTCGGCTTTTCTTTTTTCTACAATTCTGAACTTCTCTGGGATTTTCTGAGCTTTTCTTTTCTCGCAGGTCCTTGCTCGCACTTACGACACTCTGGTGCGGCAGAACAGGGGCTGGAAGCAGCTAGCTTGGTCTCTCTTGAGGAAGTTGGCTTGCGCGTCGAGGGCTGCGGGAAATGCACAGGAGCCTGAGCGCAAGAGGAGGCATGTCGGGAGCACGGCTTCTACATCATCAGCCTCGGAGTACCACTCATCCTCTACCAGTGGCGTGCCTCGGGGGCGAGGGCCTAACACTGATATTCTAGAGCAGCTGGCGGAGTACGAGTATGTGCCCATCAACTTGACCGCCGTGAGCGATGATGAAGACATGCTGAGGGACCCCGAGCTCTATGAACTGAGCAGCGATGATGACTCAGAGGCTTAGGGTTCTTTTAGTGCACACTTAGAGAGGGAGAGAGAAAACAATGAACAAATGATGAACAATTTGTATTATTGTTTTTTATTTGGGAGCCAATGAGGCAAAGACATGTAATGATCTTATTTTTTTTTCTTATTATTATTGGTATTTTATTATTTTGCAAATTACTTGAGCCTCGGGCAGTTTTTTGCATGGAAATGGGGCGAAAATTGGGCCGAACTGTGTTATGATGGTACATGAATGCATGAATGGTATTTGGGAGTGTTTTTGTGCAGGTTTTATTGAGAAAGTGGGGTGAAAATCTCACTTGGGCAGCAACTTTGGCTGTTGCAGATTTTTTTTTTCTGCAAAAGCGGATGAAGCCGCCCGGCTAGGACCTGGGAAAAAGAGGCCGTACGGCTTGGTGTCGTATCTGAACTGATTTTCTGCATATAAACCAAGGAGGGGTCTTTTTCATTTCATTTTCAACTTTGGCCATTCCCAGCTAATTTCAGAGCACATTTTTAACCAAAAATCATCGAGTCCAATCATTGCCATGGAGAAATCGGTCCTATTGCAAAAGGGGAAAAGAGATCGTTTTCTTTCCAACCTCCAGTCTTGGATGAGACACAATTTTCAATCTCACAAGGGGCTTTTCGATAATACCTTAAAAATCAAATCTTTATGGCATTTGAAGGATCTTCCACCCGATTGGGACCTTTTGAGAGCAGCAACGAGATTTTGGGACGTCCGAAGACATGTTTACTGCTTTTCTTACAACGAAATCGTTCCAACCTTCGAGGATTTCCGGGCATTGATTGGGGGTCCAGAAATTGAGGCCATTTCGATTCCTTTGACCGGGGATTTTCCAGTGACCGTAAAGTTGGCATCTTTTTTGCAAATTTCCTCGAAAGAAGCCGAAGGGATGATGATAGCTCCCAATAGGATCGACATTTCTGACATTCCAAGCAGATTCGGGTCTCCAGGTACTGATGCGACCACGGAATCTATGGACGCTTTCATTCTCTGCGTATTCTCTTTCCTATTCACTGCCGAGTCCTTCGGAGTGTGCCATAGCGGTCTTTTGGACATGTTCAGAGACTGTAGGGCTGGGAGAGATATTGTCCCACTGATTTTGGGAGAGACGCTGCACGGCATCGACAGGATGGCTAGGGGGGACCTTATCATGAGGTCTGGGAG
Organism: Adenophora triphylla var. japonica; assembly: GCA_022495995.1. NCBI lineage: Eukaryota > Viridiplantae > Streptophyta > Magnoliopsida > Asterales > Campanulaceae > Adenophora > Adenophora triphylla. The sequence continues at coordinate 46,216 of JAFEMH010006175.1, read as the reverse complement.
CCCAGCTGTACTGACTTTATGGTTGCAGGAGAGACTCGGGGCTTTACCTGGGGCTTTGCCTACTCAGTGTCCTTGGGTAATTTCTCGGAGGGGTGCACCGAGACAACAGGATCAGGGTAGCTGGGAGCTGACGATGGCTCAGCTGTCTACCTCGGATATTCATTGGTGGGTACCTCACTGGAGGTTGCAGACTCGTAGGACATTTCAGGAGTCCTACATAGTGAGGGTCCCGGGGCTATCTTTGTCGTCTTTCTACATTCCCTGCTTAGTGTCTAGACAGTTCGGGATCTTGTAGGAACCATTGGATGACTGGGAGGACATTCACACCATGGAGGTGGCACCTTTTGACATGAGAGGTCCAGATAGCTTCCCCTTTTTCTCGAGAGCATGGACATATGCCACTTTTCCACCCAGGGCCATTCTCAAGAACAGGAAGAGTACCATTTTGACCACGACCTACTTGGATTGGTATACGAGAGAGAGATGGGGGAGACTCAGATTGTTTTGGGAGAGAAATGCCAGTCCTTATTAGGTAATGATAGTGACTCTAGCCGGACTTTGAGGGAGGCTGAGGCAAAGGCTAGTCGCCATAACCAGTCGGGCGATCTTATTAGAGACATGGAAGTCCGATATGAGAGATTATCGGAGGTTTCTCCTCTTACCAAGGCTCAGAGGGAGGATGTAAGGACTCGTGCCAGGGTAGAGAAGGCACTTATTGACACATGTTTGATGGAGGCTCCAGTGAGGGTTCCTGAGATAGGGATGAGGGAGACCGACATCATTGAGAAGAAAAGAAAGAACACTCGACGGGGTCGAGGTCGAGGAAAGAAGAACAAGGAAGACTCTGTTGCTGACAACTGATAAGACCTATTCCCAGCATATTGCCTTTTGCAAACACATTAGCTGATTAGGTCTTTTATTATATATTTTTGTCTTTGTAGCAAGTTAGGAGAGTCAAGAGTAGACTGTGCTTGAACTCATCAAGAAGTTTTTAATTTGTAATAACAAGAGATATTATCTTAGAAATTGTTCAAGACACATTTCATGGAAATTTGAATGTCTTATTTATTGTTTAGACCGAACCATTTCTGGCTGCCTACGTTCCCCTTTTACAAGAAAAGCTAAGGGGCTCAGGTCTTCGTAGTTCATTCTAATGAACATTTGGATTTTTGTTTTGTTTTGTTTGTTTTTTTTTGGTGCGACCCTGTTTTCTGCCTAGATCGCCCTTTTCAGGGTTTTCAGCCTAGCTGGGTATTACTCTTTTTGCACTATTATTTTTTTTCTTTTTTTTAATTTTATTTTAGACATAGTACCGGCGGAGCTTGTCACCGTTGACCGGGTGAACAAAAGGATTGTCGTCTAGGTCTGCAAGCTTCATTGCTCCTCCCGATAGTATTTTCTGTACTACATACGGGTTGATCCAAATAGGCTCCCACTTTCCTAGAGGGTTGTCTCTGGTAGGGGGCTTCTCTTTCAATACCAAATCTTCTTCTTTGATGTCTCTGGCCTTGACCTTTTTGTTGAATGCCCTGGCTGTTCGCCTCTGATAGGCTCGGGTATGTTCCATGGCCTTTAGTCTCCTTTCATCAAGCAGGACGAGCTCATCATGCCGACTGCGCAACCATTCTACTTCGTTGATACTATTTTCCAGGAGGACTCTTAGTGACGGAATTTCCAACTCTACTGGCAGTACCGCTTCCATTCCGTAGGTCAAGGCGAAAGGGGTTTCTCCCGTGGCTATTCTGACAGAAGTTCTGTAGTCCCAGAGTGCTAGATGTAGCTTTTTGGGCCAGTCATGACCGCGAGTGGCCATCTTTTGGATGATTCTCTCAAGTGTCTTATTTGCAGCTTCTACCGTTCCATTGGTCTGAGGCCTGTACGGGGATGATTTGTGACGAGTGACATTGAATTCTGACAACAATCTATTGCAGTCTCCTTCAAAGTGTGTCCCATTATCCAAGATGATCTCATTTGGAACCCCATATCTGCACATGATATTTTCTTTGGTAAACTGGGCAACTTTCTTGGAAGTGAGAACCTTATAAGACTTTGCTTCCACCCATTTCGTGAAGTAGTCTACTGCCACTAACACAAACTCATGCCCGTTGCTTCCAGCCGGGGCTATCTTCCCTATTACGTCAATGCCCCAAGTTGCAAACGGCCAATGAATCGTCATGCAGTACAGGTCGTGAGGCGGGAGATGATTAAGGTTGGAAAACCGCTGGCATTTGTCGCGTTCTTGGACATGCTGAACACAGTCTATTTCCATAGAGATCCAGTAGTAGCCCATTTTGAGGATCAATTGCATTAACGCTCTGGCATTCATGTGAGGACCGCAGGGACCATTATGGACTTTGCTCATCCTTTTCTTTGGTGACACACAGAAGGAGTGGTCCTTGGTATCGCTTTTTGTATAGATCGCCCCCTAGGATGACATAGTGAGAGGCCAGCTGCTTCAAGGCTTGCAAGCTTTTGGCTTTGATGCCTTCCTTCAGCTTACCTTCTTCGTCTCTAAATGCCGACTCCCCATCTTCGAGAAACTGGTAGATTTGATTGTACCAAGGTTCCTCGACGAGTTCAGGTCCCAATTTTATTTCGCAACAGAAGGCTGGGGCTTCCCTTCTACCAACTCTGAATGGTTTTACTGCCTTTCCCTCGGGGATCTCTACCAATGAGGCTAGAGTAGTTAAGGCGTCTGCAAATCTATTCTTGTCTCTTGGCAGGCAGTGGAAGGTCACTTCTCTGAACTTCTCTGTTAATTCTTCTTTATAGGCATGATACTTCTGTAGGTTAGGATCCACAGTCTTCCATTTGTTAGAGACCTGGTTGATGATCAAGGCTGAGTCTCTGTAGACCTCAAGTTCCATGACATTTCTTTCTAGGGCAGCCTCCAAACCAGCTATACGAGCTTCATACTCTACCGCATTGTTTGTGACAGAGAAGTTCAACTTGACGGCTATTGGCGTATGCTCATCTTACGGGTCTACCAACATCATTCCTATGCCATTTCCCCTTTTGTTAGCGGCTCCGTCAAAGAAGAGTTGCCATCGATTCTCAGGCTCAACAACGAAGATTACCTCATCTGGAAACTGGGGTTCAGGCCCTTGGTCCTTATTTCTAGGGAAATTTGCCAGATGGTCTGATAGTGCTTGACCCTTGATTGCCTTTCTTGTTACATAGTTGATGTCAAACTCTGCTAGGAAGAATGACCACTTTGTTAGGCGCATCAAAAGGGAAGGTTTGTCGAAGATATACTTGATGGGGTCCATTTTTGAGACCAAATTCACAGAATGGGCCTGCATGTAGTGCTTCAGTTTCCCGACTACCCAGACTAGTCCTGCACAAGTCTTTTCACACGCCGAGTAGTTTAGCTCACTCCCTTGCAGCTTTTGACTAACAAAGTAAATGGCATTTTCTACCCAAGAATCCTTCTTTTCCTGGGCCAACATAGCCCCAACTGTCGTGTCAGTGATAGTGAGGTAGAGCAGAAGAGGTTTCTGTCTATGCGGGGGGCATATTACTGGGGGATTTACTAGGTACGCCTTGATTTGGTCAAAGGCATCCTGGCATTCTTCATTCCATTCTGTATAGACGTTTTTCTTCATAATCTTGAAGATGGGCTCACACATGGTAGTCAGCTGATTGACAAAACCGCTGATGTACTGTAACTTGCCCATAAAGCTTTTGACTTCTGTCTGGGTTCGGGGTGGCCTCATGTCCATTATAGATTTGATCTTTCGGGGATCAGGTTCAATGCCTCGCTCTGTGACCATATACCCAAGCACTTTTCCCCTTGTCACTCCGAAGGTGCATTTTGCAGGGTTCAGTCTCATAAAATGTTTTCTTAGCTGCTCAAAGAACTTTTGCAGGTCAATAAAGTGTTGCCCATCCGCGCCTTTAGAGTGGATAATCATATCATCGACATAGACCTCAATTTCCTTGTGAATCATGTCATGAAAGAGTGTAGTTGCTGCCCTTTGATATGTAGCCCCAACGTTTTTTAACCCAAAAGGCATCACCGTATAACAGTACGTCCCCCATGGTGTGGTGAAAGCTGTCTTTTCCTGGTCCTCTTCGGCCATCTTGATCTGATTGTAGCCAGCAAACCATCAACGAAAGACTTGACTTCGTAGTTAGCCGTGGCGTCTACCAAAATGTCTATGTTTGGCAACGGGTAATCGTCCTTAGGACTGGCTTTGTTTAGATCCCAAAAATCCACACAGCAGTGCACCTTCCTATTTGCTTTAGTCACAGTCACGATATTCGACAACCAGGTCGGGTATTCAATAACCTTGATGAATCCTACACGCAACATCTTTTCAATTTCCTCCTTGACCTGCAGAGACCATTCTGGCTTAATTTTCCTTAGCTTCTGTTTTACCGACTTGGCATCGGGTGTCAAAGGGATCCTGTGTTCTACAATTGAGATGTCCAGCCCCGGCATGCCCTTGTAAGACCAGGCGAACACATCCACATACTCTCTGAGCAGATCAACTAGTCTGTCCCGTTCAGCCCCTTGAAAGAAGTTCCCGATTTGTGTCTCTTTAGGTTCTTCGATAGTACCCAGGTTAACACTAATCAAAACCTCCTCGGCAGCATGGGCACGTTTTTCCTCTTTAACTGTAACCTGCTTAAAGATTTCTTTAATGTATTGTTCATTTAGTGTGTTTGCATCTTGTTCAAATGAATCATTATTAACTGTTGTTAGGTTATTAGTTAATTTATCATTTGTTAAGTTGGCAATAAGGGGATACTCGGAAAGATCTATCATTTCATTTAATGCAAAGGGAAAGATAACATTGGTGACACACTCATAATATTTAGGCGTGAGGCCATCAGATGACTCGGAGGACTGAAACTCAAAGACTCCTGACTCTAGAGGCTCTTAACCCTACACTAATATTGACAAAGTGTTTGACTGGACTAGACACGGAGGTACTCTTTGCTGTTGTTGCATGGGGGAGAAGCAAATTTGTTGGCCTTCACAAAGTTGGGAAGCTCGAACTGGTCAAAAGCTTTACCGGGGTCGTTCATGGGTCGATGCCTTGGAAAAGTGGTAAGGGGATCCAGGGAGGCCTGGTGCAGTCTCTCAGCCAGCTCATCCGTAACAACCGGACTCATGGATTGAAGGGTCTGATTCATTTTGTCAAGGCATTGCTGATAAGTCATCTTTCCTTTACTAATTTTTGACACCACCACCTTATCCATGTAGACGACAGGAGGGTTGGCTTGGATTATACTGATATAATCTTCCTCAGGTGAGACCTTGATTTTGCCCTAACTGACCATGCGCTCTATGGGGACCCTATATTCTGCCTCCAAATCTTCCAACTTCTCATTGAACTTGACGATGGCTATGAACTCGGAACTCTCTACCTCTAAGGGATCGACAGGGAGGGGATTGCTGAGATGGATTCTGTCCTGGCTGACTGATGCTTTGATGGGCTCTTTAGAGTAACTGACGTAGTAATCAAACTTGCCCGAGGGTTCTCCTAGCGTTCCTATGCTGGTGTCTCCGGCCTCATATCTCTCCTTCAGCTTTTGTTGGGAAGACTTCTTCTTCTTCCTCCTCTTTGAGGGGGCATCCTCTTGAATCCATTCCTGATAGGCATCCTCCAAACAATCATCACAGTCACAAACATCATACCGAATATGGGGTTTGGGTTGAGCTGGTGCGATTTCCTCTCCAAGTATCGGGTTACCACCATTGTTTGCTATCAAGTTTGCCATTCTAGACCTCCGGGTTGACGAAACTGACGATTCTGATGAACTATCTGAGCCTGAAATTTCCGCACTGAAAAGTCGCTGACCCGGTATTCTCACCCACTTCTTTCTCGCTGCGGGAAAGGGATAGGCAAGGTTTAGACTCGGAGGGTAGGTGTTTGGGCTGAAGGCTCAAGTAATATGCAATTAAGAATCTTCAAGTTTACTTAAAACAATGTCTTTTAATTATTTCTATTTGGTTGGAAAAGGTTTCCCTTCTTTTTAGTAACTACTCTAGATCCTGGATCAGTGGGTTCCATCACTACGTCTATAAGCCCCTCGTTTTCCACCTGTATTTTGACATCCAGGGTGGACAGCCCCGGACGAGGGTCCTATAGGGCACGCGAATCCCACCGACCGAGAGAGAAGAACGGTCCTAGGATCTAGTAGATCATAGGAATTTTTAACGCACTAGCGATACGGGTTATAGTCAATGTCAATGCCGTGAAAGTCAAGTCTTTTAGCCTCAACGAAATTTCGGCAGAGTTTCGCTTACGTGATAGACGTTTGACTTCGGCATTGTCCAAGGAAAATAATAGGCATGGGTCGGACGTTAAAAGTCGAATGACACGGCGTCACATTGAGCGTTGTTGCATACTTTGTGCAAGTCAAAGTCAATGCCGGGGTCAAAATTTTGCCAATTTTTGCCCAACGAAATTTCGGCATGGCTTCGCTTTCGCGAGGGATCTTGATTTTTTCCATGAGCTCAGGTTTGACTTTTACATACCCCGTGCAGGTCAAAGTCAATGCCGGGGTCAAGATTTTGCCAATTTTGCCTAACGAAATTTCGGCATGGCTTCGCTTGCGCGAGGAATCTTGACTTTTGGCATGGGCTCGAGTTTGACTTTTACGGGGGTATATAAAGAGGCTGTATGACACGGTCTAGACCAAAAATCAAACAAAAAGTCACGGTTTTAAAAGTGGGACACAGACTAGTGCATTGGTCGACACTGGCTGCCATGGGGAGTTTGGGATGATTCCGTGCGCGCCCGGGAGCGTCGTAACACTGTCCGTGACTGCAGCTGAACAACCATCCTGGGTTAAAAGGACGTGCGTGCAAAAGTGTACAGGATATATAGTGCGCGTAGTGTGCGGTCTCCTAAAAAAATCTTTTTAGAGTTAAAATAGAGATTTTCATCATGTGTTTTAAAAGAATGTTTTTGGGGACGGGAAAAATGCAACACATAAGCACGTAAATTTTCTGGAACCTGGCCAGACTCAGGACTGAATAGCCCCAAGCTGCCATGGCTTCCAGATTAACCTCAGAAAAATGTCCTGGTGGAACTGCGAATGAAGCCGCCTGGCTTAGATCCAGGCAGATCAAGCCGTCCGGCTGGATTCAACAGTTTTCCAGGTTCCAATTTGCTTCATTTCCAGACTGTTTCTCCGAGCGTTTTTGGCAACTTTTAGCTTCAGAATGGCACCTGTTCATTATTCAAAGTATGCAAAAGCCAAAAAGGAATACAAAGATGCATGAAAAAAGGAAAATCACACAAGCACAAAAATCAGACTCGAGACGGAAGGCTAACCCTCGTAAACGTTTCCAACGCTTCTTATGAGAAAAAGAAGTTTGGAAACATTTACATATCCCCAGTGGAGTCGCCAAACTGTGAATGTGTGCCCTCGGGATTGAACCGTTTTAAGGGTCGCCGTTCACCTCAGTTTGAAGACACCAATTTTATTGAAAAACGGAGTCGCCACGCCATTTTGCTATCCTCAAAACTTTGAAAAAAAGAATAAGGGTCCGGAGGTTAAGTTACTCCTTGGGAAGAACGTTTGGCGTTCACCCAAGGAGCCTTGCAAAAGCAAGTCTTCCTAGATCCGAAGTTTGTGCTTGTTTGTGTGCTCGTGTGTGTGTGTGATTTGAAAGAGGAGGGAATGTACCAAGTTTATCTGCTGGACATATAAACCATTTAAGTAGGTTATAGCTCGGGATTCCTTGGATTTGATGTTTTCGGGATTTTGATCCTGTGCTCATTTTGGACTTGTGATCATCATTACGGGACTTTTCTACCCTCCCGTTAGATTACTCAACCATGGTAGGCATAAGAGCCTTGGTATGTCTTAAACTAACGTTCTTTGGGGATTTAGTCACATGTGATAGAGAGTGGGTCTTCTTTTAAGTCTAAGAATAAGACTCTTTAGAAAAGGAGGAATCTTTGCCCATCGATCCTACATCTTGAAATGATAATGATTCGTAGGAACATTTTATGTTTGCCTCAAGTGATTATCGGAGATGTCGGGACTAAGATCCGTTGGTTTCCAAAGGGACATAGATTGTGGCATCTTTATGATAGAAACGATGTAAAGATGGAGTCTTTACACCGATCCTCACCACAAAATGCTCCAAGAACCAAGGGAGTATGGGAAAGGGGTATAAATATTGGATCTTTATACTCATCCTATGTCTTTCGTGCCTTAAAAGGCTATTAGACAATCCTCGGAGAGAGATCCATCTTTTAGGGACATGGGGGAAATGTCATTAAAGTAAAGATTGCATTTTTAATGTAAATAACACAATGAACATCATTAAACTAGAGAAATAATGTAAAAGGGATGATCTTTATGGCTTTTCCTATGTCCTTTAAGACCTCATAAGATGGACAATCCTTGAAAAGCTAGATCAAGGGAAGAGGATGACATAATATGAATAAAGATTGCATTTTTATGCATAAAAGTAAAGGGACATCACATCATCATGTGGTGGATCATCCCTAGAACAAGCCACTTGTGGAACCTTGTTCATCCTTGAGAGAGGATCCCCAATGAATTCTTTGTGTAGGGGGAGTGGGAATATGATGATTACATTTCAAAGATAGGAACTTTAAGACAATAAATCAATATAAATGACAAGTAATAAAAAATATAAATGAAAAGTAGTAAGTAAAGCAGTAGATCAAGGAGAAAGGAAGGAGAGATTATCAATGGTGGTTCTTTCTATCTCCCAAGGGAAATTTCCTATTTAGGAATAGATTAGGATGAGATTTGTGTATGAGAGGTGAGTTTTGAGTGATTTGATTTACTGGAAATTTGTGTTTTAATTTGGGCAGAGTAACAGTGCTGAAATTGTATATCAAAATGAATAGAGGAGGCCTCTATTTATAGGCTGCTGTGTGCTTCCTAAAGAAGCCGCCCGGCGTGAATCCACGGCAAAAGAAGCCGCCCGGCGTTATTCTCTGTCGCGTCAGCATGTTTCTAAATTCATGCAAGGTGGCAGCTAGAGGCTTCTTTCCAGCGAGATCCTACTTGGAATTCTAATTTCTAGCAGGTCCTTCCTCCCTTGAAAAGTTTGAAAAAGTTCCCGAATTGCCCCTAAACTTTATGAAAGTTTGGGAAATTGTCAGAAAACTTAATCGGAAGACATGAGCCAGATTTGGGTCAGTATTAATAAATATTAGTGACTAATTTTTTTTTATCAAATAACGTTATAGCTTAGTGGTGAAGTACTTGTTTCATATCAATGAGGTCATAGGTTCAATCTGGGTAAATACATTTTTATTTATTTAAAATGTAGCACTTAAAAACTGCAGAAAAAAAGTGCCGCAAAGTATCTGTCATTTTTTTAAATGCGTCTAAAAGCCTTATTTGTTGCAGTGTCTAAAACCTTATCTCTCCCGCTTTCCCCTTTAACAATTGCCCCCACCAAACATTTCTCCGACAACTCCCAACTGTATCTTCTCTACACCCTTCATCCTTTTCGGTTGTGATGCTACATCGAAAAAATGTTGCATAGGAAACTCACCGGGGTAGCGGCGACGAACAATCCGGCTGAACACGCTCCGTTTGATCCGGGCAAAAATGGGACCTACAACACAAAACACCGTTAGGGGTGGGGGGCCTTCCCCCCTAAAACCCTCCGGCGTGAGAATCATCAATCCGATACACCAAATATATTGACATAATGTATAACTTTCTAGAGAGAGAGAGAGAGGAGAGAGAGAAGGGAGAAAGTTCCTAGTAAAAATATGGGACATACCTCAGCCAAATGAAATGGGGGGAGTATATATATCCAATGGTGATGTCATTATCCTCATCACTTTTATCTCTACTGACACGTGTCACGCCTGCAATGGAGGGAAGTCTAACAAAAGACTTAACATATAACATATAACATTCAACATTTATCGTTTAACATACACATATATCATTTATCATGCACTATATAACATACACATATATCATTGGTGACAATCGGAACAATAATCATACTCGGGCTATAACAATCACACGAGAACCAAACTTAGATAAGATCCTCACAAAATTGGCCCCCCATAGACCATATCTGAACTTGGGCCGGATAAACATTATCGGGCATAATATTTTGTTATGGTATATCAGAAGCCCCCGACTCCTTAGCTCGATTATTCATGATCGAGCTGAGGAGTAAACTAGCATACATAACAAAATATAACTTATTACATCGAGTCAACTTTCCTGATACAAAACATAGGTTCGCTCCTTGATCTCTCTCCATCACTTTCATTACTAACTTCTCATTTTACTTCAACTTTTTACATTTTCTCTTTTTCATTTCATCTCACGACTTTTCAATTTCAACCATTTCACGACTTTTCAATTTCAACCATTTCAACCATAAATGCCAGCGACACGAAACCTGGTCGCTGGACTTTCAGATAACTTTACTTTTCATACAATTTGTTTTGACAATTCCGCCAAAAACCTTTCGATCCCTTTCGAACGTGATGCCTTTTATACACTTTATCATTTGCTCTGGGTCTGTATTAAACAATTTTCTTTTCTGTCTTTTAATTTTGCTTTTCGTACTTTGGCTTGACTGCATTACTTTACTTTCTTTAACTTGCTTTAAATTTTCATTTTTTACGCTTAATATCATTCTACCTTTAATTTTCACTTTATACGCTGCCTGTTGCACTTTGATTCAATAGTTTGTCTTTTTTGCTTCGATAGCTCATCGAAGATTCACTTTACGACCTTTATCTCTATACACATACTACTCCCTTCGAAAAAGTGAGGCTTGTCTTTAGGCAGCCTCACTCCCTAGTCATGCTACTCGCCCTTCCGCCTTACTTAGTTTCGCGGCGACTCACTCGTACGCCAAGGTAAAAACCTTACTTGGTCTAAACCTCGCTTGGCCACACTTGGCCAAAAAACCGCACTAAGGACACACTTGGCCAAAAAACCGCACTGATCAAAGCCTAAAAATGCGCCAAAAAATGCGCCAACCACAAACGTGCTAACTAAAAACGCGACCAACACAAATGCGCTAACTAAAAACGCGGCAATCACAACCAAACGCGACAATCACAACCAAACGCAACAATCACAACCAAACGCGACAATCACAACCAAACGCAACAATCACAACCAAACGCGACAATCACAAACGCGCTACAATCACAACCAAATGCAACATGCACACACGCGCTAACTAAAACGCGACATCACTAACGCACTAACTATAAACGCGACAAACGCAAACGCGCTAACTAAAAACGCAGCAAACGCAAACGCGCTAATCGAAACGCGACAATCTCAACCAAACGCGACAATCACAACCGCGCTAATCGAAACGCGACAATCTCAACCAAACACGACATGCGTAACTGCGCTAACCGAAACGCGACAATCTCAACCAAATGCGCTACTCAACGCTAACTTAACATGCGCCAACAATGTGCTACTCAATGCTAACTTTCTTTGCCTGGCCTCTCCCAGGACTTTCTAGGCGCCTGGGTCCCTCCCCAGGTCACAGGAACTTCGCCACTCAGGCTAGGCTAAGTCGCAGGAGCTTCGCCACTCAGGCTAGGCTAAGTCACAGGAGCTTCGCCACTCAGGCTAGGCTAAGTCACAGGAGCTTCGCCACTCAGGCTAGGCTAAGTCACAGGAGCTTCGCCACTCAGGCTAGGCTAAGTAACAGGAGCTTCGCCACTCAGGCTAGGCTAAGTCACAGGAGCTTCGCCACTCAGGCTAGGCTAAGTCACAGGAGCTTTGCCACTCAGGCTAGGCTAAGTCACAGGAGCTTCGCCACTCAGGCTAGGCCCTCATCCAGATGCCTGGGTCTCGACCCAGGTCACCGCCAGGCTTCGCCACTCAGGCTAGGCCCCCCAGAGCTTCGCCCCATCTTGATGCCTGGGTCTCGACCCAGATCACCGCTAGGCTTCGCCAAATTTGGCTAGGCCCCTAGAGCTTCGCCACTCAGGCTAGGCCCCCATCCAGATGCCTGGGTCTCGACCCAGGTCACCATCAGGCTTCGCCACTCAGGCTAGGCCCCCCAGAGCTTCGCCCCATCTTGATGCCTGGGTCTCTCGACCCAGGTCACCGCTAGGATTCGCCACTCAGGCTAGGCCCCTGGAGCTTCGCCACTGAGGCTAGGCCCCCAATGGTTTGGTGCCTGGGTCTCTCCCCAGGTCACCTCCCCGGGTAACAGGCTTTAACGGCAACTTTCTTTATCAATTTTGTCGCAGCTTTATCAACCTTGGGGCAGCATCATCAACTTTGGAACATAAGCAGTTCGGGATGCGAGCCCAACATGCAGTTCGGGATGCGAGCCCCTCAAATCAGCAACTCGAGCTTTATCATCCGGCAAAATAACTTGGCCGACTTTTTCATATGCGACATAGTACCTACAAAAGACACGAGGTAGTCATTTGCCCATCAAGCAAGCATTTTCTTTATATTTAACACAACAAACAAATATTACGCAACTATTATGTAAATGAGAGCAATAACAAATCACCAATATATTTCGCATTTTACTGAGTTCATTCATTTCAAGCACATTATCACAACTATCATTTTTCAGCATTCATCATTTCCAGATCTCAAATATATAGCAGGTTAACGTACCCCTATACCATGATACTTTTATTTCCCTTACAATATTAGCATAGCTTTTCATAATACTGATATAATTTTGCAAATAAGCGCATAGCATAAAGCTCATATATTTTACTTTGTCAAATCTTATTTTTCTATAAGCACGCAAGCATATACAACTATATTTATACTACAATCATTTTGACAAAACTTTCAACTTCCCAAGGAAAAACATAACTATTCATAATTCTTATGCAATTTTGCATATACACATCGAGCATAAAATTCACATATTTTATTTCATGGAACACTATTTTTTCCCGGTGTCATGATTCTTTCATACTTATTTTCGTCGCAAAGTACTATTTTACTAATTTGACAATCTTTCAAAATTAAACAATTACACACATGCCTAGTTTTACCGAATCAACACTAAGCATACTGCAAGGTAATACTAATCCACTTTCATTCATACTTAGCCTCTTATATTTCATGTCAGTTTAACACAAACAAACAGTAATATTCGCATTTTGACTCATAGGTTCAATTAACCAACATCCTATTACGAGAATTTATTTTCACAACCCCATTTTAAACGATGATTACTAATTCAAATAACTTTATTCAAAATTTAATAATTCATATCCCCCAAAATTAAATAAAGCCCCATACAATCTCATTTAGAATTTCGCATACGAGTTATCTTTAACATACTTTCAATTTTCGTCCAAGGGAATTATTATAAAATCAATTCATTCTATCATGTAAACATAGCAAACAGAGAACATTTTCGTCTTTACCAGATACCCATTAACCATTTTCATTTTCTGATCAACAAAACTTTAGTTACTCACTATCTCTTTTTGGTGACATAAGTAGACAAACAAGTTAAGCCAATCCATTTAACATAGTATTACAGAACACATTTAATTTTGCTATGTAACAACATTTTTAGGAATGCATTCATATTCTCACATAACGAGTTCATGTAAAAATCATTTAATATGAATATAAAAGATGGGAAGAAACGACCTGACGGAGATTAACGATACTTTTGACGAATTCCTTTGAAAACTTAACTAAGATTTTAACAGCAGCTCACTGATACAACCGTCCACGATAACGAAGCTAACATCAAGAATGACCCCACGTGCCTGCTCTCTATACCCACACAATTTGTGTGGCTGAGAAAAACTTTTTGACTTTCTCAACCTATCTCTCTCCTAAACCATACTTTTAACCCAGCAAGATAAAAATCCCTTTTTCAACACTACTTTCCTCCTCATTTCCCTTATTTTCTTTTCAGTTCCCACTCTCTTTACCATTTCTACTTTTCTTTCCCAATCTCAAACCTTCCAGATCTCTCGGCGGCAATTTACCGTCGACAACAAAACCCGGCGACAAAAATCCAAGCGGCGACGATAAACGCTGACAGCGACAATCCACGCCGCAGCCACTAGAGGCGACAATCAACCATAACCCCCTCCACGGCGACAAATCGAACGGCGGCCAATCGAAACGGCGGCAACACCAAAAGGAGACAACTCGAACGGCCACAAATCGAACGGCGACAAAAATCCACACGGCTACTACTCAACTGGCGACACAACTTCGACTTCCCGCATCCCCAAACTGAAACAACTCACCCCGCTCCGTCGCCACTCCCAAACAGCGACAAAACCGAGCGGCGATAAACCAAAGCTTTTGCTCCCACCGGCGACAAACAGCGGCAATAATAAAACTGTAAGTCTCCTTCCTTTACTATAATCTCAATTTTTGATTTCAATCTCTGCAACTTGGTTTCTGGCGACAATTTAAGCTTACGACTGGATTTGCAATTTCCGATTTCAATTTAGCGACTTCTTGTTTCCTCTTCTTCTCGCCCAATCAGTTTACCATTTTCGACACTTTCCAATTTCGATTTCCCCTGTGCGACATTTTCTTCTTTGCGACCTCTGCTTTCCCAACCGAACCAGCGAGAAGTGAAGTGGATTTCCACGATCTGCCCAGCTGACACATACTACCTAACGTTGCTAACCAATCGACACGTGTTGGATAAGGTTACTCTCCCGTCTGACACGTACCTCCCGTCTACTGTTCATCACTGTTCGTTACTGTTCACCTTTTTCAATTTTTCAACTTTTTCAATCTTTCTCTCTGTTCTTCCTTTGCCCTCCTTTCCAGTAAACAGAAAAGTCACATATCTCCGGCGAAGCTTGAACGGTAAAGTGTTGAATCTTGAGAGTAATGATCAGCTCTGTCCTTCATGCTTCCTTCTCTTCTTCTCTTTCTTTTATTCCCCTGAAGCCACCAGCTTCAACCCTCAGCTTTCTGCCCAGAAAAACAAAAATGTTGACTTCCCCACTTCCGGCTAAACTCCTGCGAACTCCGACTGTTGCTACCCTGCCGTAGTCTAGATTTGATACCTTCGGCTCCCCTAGTCAGTCCCGGCAACGGAACCATCTGATGCTACATCGAAAAAATGTTGCATAGGAAACTCACCGGGGTAGCGGCGATGAACAATCCGGCTGAACACGCTCCGTCTGATCCGGGCAAAAATGGGACCTACAACACAAAACACCGTTAGGGGTGGGGGGCCTTCCCCCCCAAAACCCTCCGGCGTGAGAATCATCAATCCGATACACCAAATATATTGACATAATGTATAACTTTCTAGAGAGAGAGAGAGGAGAGAGAGAAGGGAGAAAGTTCCTAGTAAAAATATGGGACATACCTCAGCCAAATGAAATGGGGGGAGTATATATATCCAATGGTGATGTCATTATCCTCATCACTTTTATCTCTACTGACACGTGTCACGCCTGCAATGGAGGGAAGTCTAACAAAAGACTTAACATATAACATTCAACATTTATCGTTTAACATACACATATATCATTTATCATGCACTATATAACATACACATATATCATTGGTGACAATCGGAACAATAATCATACTCGGGCTATAACAATCACACGAGAACCAAACTTAGATAAGATCCTCACAAAATTGGGCCCCCATAGACCATATCTTAACTTGGGCCGGATAAACATTATCGGGCATAATATTTTGTTATGGTATATCAGGTTGCTCTTGTCTTTCCCGAAGCTAGCACCCTCTCCTTAATCTTATTAGTTTTTCACTTCATTCATTCTCTGAATCAGCAGGAAACCTAAAAATTGGTCTTCACCCTTCAATTCGGCAGCCTACAAGGTCCGTCGCTTGCGCTTTTCTTTTACTGACGCGTTCCTCCACCAAGGTTCCTCTTTGTCAAATCCTGATTTCGACAATGTTGCATCGAGTTTATCAGGCGGAAGGTATAAAGGGCTTTGATTCTATTTGAGACAATTTCAGTTGCTACTTTTATTGCTATGTTTTAGGGTATGTTGCATTGATTCCACGATGGCAAATGTGCATCTACTTGTCTTACACATATAACTGGCTGGAGGTGTTCTCACGAATTTGGGGACATGGGTCTGCTCAACGAATTCTTAGCTCCAACCCTCCAGCGCTTAATATCAAACAACTTAATGTGAAAAATCTACTAACAAATGAAAATATTTTATACGAATATAAAAACATATTTTTGTACTAAAATGTGAAGTAAATTCTTTAGTACTACATATAAAACTTACATTAAGAATATGACTATTTTTTACATTGTTTAGCACCCTTTTTACACTTTATTACATGTCGTTGTCTGATTTTCATTTCGTTGGAGCGTTGAATCTAATTCCCGTTGTCGTAGTTCGAATCCCGAATTGGGGGAGGGGGATTTGGTTCCTTTATTATATTTGAGAGGGTGTTGAAGTGACAGGAGAAATGGCAAGGTGTTCATGGGGAGAGAAAAAGAGAGAGGGGGGTGTAACACCCCTTATTTTTTCATACATAAATGAGCATTCAATGGCAATAAATAATACTTCAAGATATTAGGGTTTCCACCTACAAACCCTATTACGTCATAAATGTCATTAAATACCATAAATAACCTAATAAATGCGGAAGCGAAAAATAAATAACCACACCAGCCATTAATGTACTTACAACCTAATGAAATAGAATAATTATTCAATAATCCTAATTATTCTCCAAACGTCGCCCTTCTCGCAACCAATCCGATTCCCTTCTACTTAGAACCTGGAAAGAAAATTTAATGGAGAAAGGGTGAGCGAACGAATGCTCATTAAGTTCATACGAAGTCTCTTCGGGTACTAAGAAGAGACGACCAGAATGAGCACTTCAATAACAAAATATAAGGATAGGGTAATTCAACTTTATAATGGAATGTGGTACAATATAGTCCAGACAACATTTAAGATTATCTTCAAGGGATTATGACACTACGATTTAAAGGGATTCATACAATTTCCGTCAATTCCAACGTACATTATAACCTCAATGCCAAAGGTACAATTTAATACACCTAGCTTCATAAGCCATTAGTGTGGGTCGAAACATATATGGTATTCACACATATATGCTCGGGGTCTAGAATTGCCCTTGTAATCAGACAATTCTTGAGAGAAGGCATGTGATCACTCATGCAATCCCTAATAAGAACAAGTCTTTTTCTAACTAGACAAGTTCTGACAATGTCTTTTCTAACTGGGCATGTCTATCCTAAGCAAGTAAGTCGTTCAACAGACAAGCTAGGATTAAGAAGCATACATAGGTATAAGTATGCATATAACAAGTTTCAAACTTTAGATATTCAGTGAACAACAATATCATCACCGAATATGGACATTTCCAAATAACGTTCAATAACGCAGATTATTTCCAAATACTATCATGCCATTTGATAGTTTGATTTTATCAAGAAAATATAGAAATTTCAAAGGTAAAGAATTCAATAATAGTAAAGGAACGTAATCCCTTACCTTAGCTTGCTTCCTTAGCACTCCTTGTATAAACCTACAGTCATGCAAGGACATCATTTTAGGTGCAAATAATTGTTTATTACTTCTTATGTACCTTCATGTTGATTTATCTTTAGTTAACTTATGAGTTACTTTTTGACTCATCTTATTAGTTAACTATCTTTCTATTTTAGATAACTTTCCTAAAATAGTAACTTTCTATTTTAAGGTATCTTTCTTAAATAGTATCCTTCTATTTTAGGTAACCTTCCTAAAATAGTAACTTTCTATATTTGGAAACTTTTCCCTTTTGGATCTTTCCATTATTCTTGAGCTTACACTTTCTATTCTTAGAAGTTGCCTTTACTTTACTTTGGTTCTTCTTATTTAACTTTTAAAAGTCTTTCTTCCCTTAGAGGTTACCTTTAAGAGCCTCTACTTTGAGTATTTACAAAAAGACCCTTCAAATTTCAAGAAATTACAAAATGACCCTCCACTTTTCACTTTCATAACTTCAATTACTTCCAAGATTCACTATTCACTGTTACTATTCACTATTGCTATTCTAGTTACTATTCACAGCCCTAATCTCACACACAAAACACTATTCACAGCACTAATTTACACACACAAAACACACACTAAACCCTAATTAACACACACTAACACACACCTAACCCTAAACTCTCACACACACACGGACACACATACTCACGGCATAACACACATACACATGGCACACAATCAGCACACACACTCAGCACACACTAAACACACACACAAAACCCTAGTTCATCTTATATCTTTCTTAGCACGAAACCCTAGTTTTCAATTCTAGATTATCATGCCCAAATCCCCTTCATTAGGATTGATTTCATCTTATCATAATATCAATAATCATACTTGAATTAAACCCAAAAACTATATACTTTCAATCTAGGGTTTCGATTTTCTAAGATCATAAATATAGAAAAACAATAACTAGAAGAATCAATTTACCTTTGTTGATCCTTCTTCCTTCTTGCTTCTTTTTCTTTTCTTCCCTTTCTCTTCTTCTCTTTCTCTTCTTCTCTTTCTCTCTCCGCCTCCTCTCCCTCTCTCGGCCGCTCCCTCTCTCTCACTTTGCGTTAGATTGTTTTTGCCGTGTAGATTAAATGAGAGACTTAGGGTTAGGGTAGGAGTTTAAATATGAGAGGGTAATTACAATCCTTACCTTCTTAGGACTTTACTAATCCAAATACTTAATGGATTAAAATTTACTTTGGCCCAACTTGATTAAATTCTCCAACTCATTTAATTAATTCCAATAATGGCCCAATTATTAAATGCTAATTAATAATTGTAATTAAATTAATTATTTTCTAATAAAAATAATTAAATTAAAAGTTTAAAATTTTCGGGTTCTTACAGGGGGGATTTGGGTGTTTCCCCATTTTGACAAAAATGTTGAAGATGTGTTATAATATAATGAATTTTATGTGTTTTAAGACCATTTTTCATCGGACTCCACTTAGTTCTTTGATAACCTATGTTTTGCAAGAATTTATTATAATTTTGCAGTTGATTATTGAAAATTGCAGCAATTGTTATTTTTTACTCAAAATTTGTTATTTTTCATTAGAAATGGATTTTATAGTTGAACTATCATTTTTTTAATGTGAAAAGATGTAAAAAAAATGTTATTGCTATGCTAGCAGTCCAAACTCCCTAATATACAATGTAATTCATGTTATAATAATATTCTTGCATGCTCTCGAAAATATACTATATTATTAAAAGAGTATTGCTTGTTAAACCACAGCCGAGTTTCACGCCAAATACTTGATATACACGGCTGTATCCCTTGATTTTATGTGATGAGATTGTAATTGTAATTAGTTAGGATTGTATATTTGATTGGTAGTAATTGATTCATGTATATCCTTACTATGTTTAGATATGTTAGGAATCTCTCTAATGTATCAACAATATCTATATATTGAAATATGAGAAAAGGGAAAAACCACTTTGGTTATTTTCCACCATATGCTTCTCTCCTCAAATCTTTAGTCTTATATGGTATCAGAGCCTCATAGGAGCCATGGATGATTCCTCTGTCAACTCAGGGAAATCCCCATCTTCGAATTCCAAAACCGAAGATAGCCCTCCCTCCGTTCCTCTAACCTTGAACATGCAATCATATCTTGGCCACTGTCATCTCACAAATGACAACTACATGAATTGGCGGTCTCTTTTCTTTACCGTCCTCACAACCTATGAACTCACCACTGCTATCACTGATACCGTCCCTCCTCCGGCTAAATTACCAGACAACAAGAACAACCCTTGGCTAGCCTACTTCAATCAGGCATCAAGTCTTGTTCTAGGTTGGATTAAGGCCACCCAAGATCCAATCTCGAATCAACCCATGCCAAACTGCCCCGGCCGCATGGACACTCCTTGAGAAACATTTTGGTGGTAAATCCCGTATTCATGTGCAAAATCTTAAAACTAAACTTAATGCTCTTTCAAAGAAGCCGGACACATCGATGGATGATTATTTTCAGCAAGCTATCTCCCTCTCCGACGCTTTAGCCAAAGCCGGAGAAGTTATCTCGGACGAAGACCTCCAACAACGAATTGTTGTCGGCCTCGGTCCATTGTTCAAGGAATTTATAACCTCTCAAAATAATCGCTCGGCCGACTCTCTAGATGACCTTCAAGATCTGCTACTACAAGAAGAGGAATTGTTGTCAAAATTCATTACTCAACCTCAACCCTACTAGTGCGTTAGTAACAGATTCATCGGCCTCACAGTCTTCTTCCAACCACACTGGCAGCGGCTACTCCCCTAACCACCGTCGTCGTGGTAGAGGCTCTTCACGTGGAAAAGGCAATCGGGGTAACAACAACAGCGGCCGAGGAGGTCGTGGCGGCCGAGGCATCTCACGTTTTTTTTTGCCAAAACAGGGCTCTAAATGAAATTGTTTCGCCAATTTGGATTTTTTAACGGGAATCGTTAGAAATCTCGTTAATTAGCCATGTGCCATGCACGTAACTGACTAGTTAGTTAGTTTGAAGTTGATTTAATTATTGAGGGGTTAAATGTATTGTTGTTGAATTGTGGGGAGAAATAAATAAAATTTGTTTTTCAAATATTATACAACTGCTAAAACACAAAATAAGTTTTTGATTTTAAAGGATTAAAATAATATTTTTTCTAAACAATTAAATTATAAAAAAATTAGATAATTACCATCCATAAATAAATTAATAAATCAAACTTTAAAGTTAAATAATTTTGTAAATCATTTAAATATTTAACATTTAAGCACATTATATATATATATATATGAGTGATCAAATGAGAACTTATTTAAAATGAGAACCATGAGAACCAACTACAACAATTGTATTAAGATAAATTAATGGTTTATATTAGATGTACTTTTATAAAAAAAAAACGATGGCATTTTTGTAATATTTGTGAAAGTTGGGAGGTACTGCCACGTTATCATTTAAATTTTTCTAAAATTTCAAAATTAATTATCTCAAAATCCATAAGTCGAAAAAAATTCCAAGAACAATGTTTTAATTGTCGACGAGGCAAATAAAACTACATCCATAAAGATAGGGTTTTGAAAAAAAAAGTTGAACAACAATGAAATTCTTAAAATATACTTGAGTTTATTAGCTAAGTAGATACTAAATCCAAGTGTGTTTTGAACTTTTCCCTTGAATTCATCAAATACACATTAATTTAGTAACTAAGTATCTATTGAATTCATGTGCAATTATCAAAATACACATGAATTCAATAGCTAAGTAGCTAATGAATCCAAGTGTAATGTTCAAAATACACATGAATTCAGTAGCTAACTAGCTACTGAATCTATGTGAAATGTTTAAAATACACATTTATTTAGTAGCTAACTGTTTACTGAATACAATGTTCAAAATACATACAGATTCAGCAGCTAAGTAGCTACTGAATCCAACTGCAATTTTCAAAAATACACATGGATTCAGTAGTTAACTAGCTACTGAATTCATGTGTAATGTTCAAAATACCCATGGTGTTAGTCAAATATATATATAGTTTAGAAATTGCTTAATCCCAATCATTAATGCATTATTGAGTACCCTAATTTAAACTAGACTACTTAGAATTTCCAATGTATCCTTAGGATCCCCTTAGTTCTAGTGCTAATGTTTTACACTTGTATTTTCTCAAAGATATTCGAAGACATGAATACCTTGAGTTTTTCCAAAGAAGAAATTGGTTAACCTGTTCAACCTGTCAAAGATCATAATCGGTTGACTTTCTTGACCGGTCATGATCTCAACTGATCACCTTTCAACCGATCAATCAGTCAACCAGTTATACTCCATCAGTCACTCATTTGCTACAGTTGGTCAAGCTTCCCTAACAAGCCTCCATCTCTTGACCTATCATTAATTGCTCCCACCTAATTAGCTAAAGTTGGTAAAGCAGTTGCTATGTAAATCATGCTGCCACCTTGTTAGTAACTACTTCAAGGAATGTTCAAGTTACCAGTACTCACAACAACCTTCTTACCTAGCGGATAATTCAGGCATCCTTGTATTTCAAATTTCAAGCATTCAATGGAGAAGATATTCTCATTTAATGCTTGTTAGTCCATGTCATCCCTTCAACCACTTCAAAGACAACAACTCAACTTGAAGATAACTATACATACCCCCTTAGAGCATTAAAGAGGGTTGGTGCATTGAATACTTTGAGAGTAGAATTGTCAAGAACTGCAAGTGCTATATTCTCAAGCATTGAAATTCAAGACATTCAGTCCTTTTAATCATTAGACCATTTATTAGGACAAACACTGTGCATAATTAATCAATTCTTGTAAGTGTTCCCCAACAAGATTATGTATGTAACACATTGATTGATCACACTACACAACCAAGAGAAATCAGTTCAACTTGTGAACACATCTCTTGAAAACACCTGGTCAAACTTGTATCACGATCCATTAGTGATCACTTCCCTTTAGTCCGCCGTCAACCTTCCTTATAGGTTAAGGCTTGCAACTTGTAATAGACTAGTGAACATTAATAGTGTACATTTTCACAAATCCAAGTTTTGACCAAACTGGTATAGTACGTAAAAGTTAGTTAACACAGTGAACCTCTCCAAACAACTGTCCCTTTATTTGTGTTTGCTCATTTAATTTTGTCTTGTAACCGTTTGAGCTTTATCACCGGTTACAACCTTTGAATTCTTAACTGCCTTGTTTTGCCTAACTTATTGGAATATATTTTGCATGATATTTTAACTTACTTGAAACTCCTTTCTCTTAACCGATTATTTGTGTAAGTAAACCGGTAATATTTTATCCGTTGCGCAACCGGTTAACATCGGTTTAGCTTTGATAAGTTACTTGGCTATTTTGAAAAGGTTTTCAAAAGAATTTTAATCAGGCTATTCACCCCCCTCTAGCCTGTTTTTCTACCAATTGGGCATAACAATTGGTATCAGAGCTTTCAATTTTTGAAAAATATTTTTTCAAGCTTTACAGCTTGAATTGCCGATTCCAATGGCACGAAAACTCATGCAATCGTGGAACATGGCAACGATACCCATGTTAAACGAAACGAATTCCAGTATGGAAAAATAGAATTATGCGATACATGGATTCAATTGATGACAGATTAATGATTGTAGTTAAAGATTGTCCAATCATACCAATCAAAGTCAATACAATGCCAAGAGCCCCTAAAACTCCTCTCATGGATCATGCCGATAAATCATTGGAACAAGAGTTTGAAGTTTGTAAAAATATTGTTCCCAAGACTCGTGAAGAATGGACCGAAGAGGATAAGATATGTGTAGCCCTCGAAAAAAAGGCTATGCACATTCTGACATCTGGTCTAGATGATAGGCTATAAAAACAAGTACAGAACTATGAGACTGCCCAGCAAGTTTGGCAAAGTATCCTAAGATTCTTTGAAGGATATCAAGTGGATAGGGACAACTGGTTGTACAAAAGTGTAGCTGAGTTCGAATCTTTCAAGAAGAACCCAAGTGAGTCCCTCAAAGAGACGTACGATCGATTTTGTGAGGTAAACAACTCCTGTCCATCTTTAGGTAGAATATACACAATTAAAAATCTTAACAAGCATTTATTTGATTCTCTTGGAGACCTAAGACATGTTAAGGTAGCCATTCTTAAAGAATGCAAAGACTTGGATAAGACTTACATTCAGAATATTGTTTCTACTCTATTTATGTATGAGGAAGACCTCAACAGGCTTGGTGGAGTTCAAAAATAGTTTAAAAATCTCTCTCTCCCAGCTCAAACTGAGATCTTCCCAGGCTCTTCCTTGTTCAATAACCTATCTGCCAATAACTCTCTTTCGACCTCTCAGTCTCAACCAACCCAAACCAATGTCAACTACAATAAGCATTCTGAGGAAGATAAATTTTTTGCCATCGCCAGAAACTATAGAAAGTTTAAAGACTTTAAGAAGTCCCAACAATATGGCAACAAACCCTTCCACTCCAAACCTTCATCCTTTTAAAGATCTGGAAATTTTCAAAGATCTAGCCAATCCTCAACCGACGACAAAAATGCCCAAGGAGAGTTTGTTTGCTACAACTGTAGGAAACCTGGTCACTTTGCTTCTAAATGCCCTCAACCTAAGTATGAATTTCTTAGGAAGAAACCCTTTAGGAAAATTATAGATCTAAGAGCCTAGTAGCCGAAGAAGGAACGGAAAAGGCTATGCCTGTTTGGTTTGAAACTGATTAAGAGGATGAGAATACTGACTCAGATGAAGATGCTGAAGTTAGTTTTGTGGCCCTTGATGGAACAGAAATTGGATCCACTCCCTTTCAGTCACCTCACCCATCTATAAGAATTGCATTGACCAGTCAAGCACATACAATGATACTACCACACCTATGAGGTCTCCTCTATCATACTATGATGAACCTATACCTAGGGCTGAGAATCCCTACAACTTCAAAATCCAGAGTATAGGTGGAGCTCTATATGGTCAAAGCAAAACTCCTCCTACTCCCAAGCCATTGTTGCAACTAATGCAACCGACCTATCAGACTCAGGCCCAACCGATGACATACAAATCCCAACCTGTGATTGAACCACGACCATCCAATTCCAGAAGACATTATCCGATATAAGCTCTCAACCGACATCCTCCTTACCTAACTTTGAACCATCATCCTCAACCTTTCAACTAGCCATTGATCCTATGACTAACCTTTCCAAGTCTGTTATGGCAGAGATGATGAATTAACTGTTTTCTGATTTTGAAAAACTAAATGATGTTCAAAAAGTTATGGCTACTGATTTCAAAAGAATTTTAACTGAAAATGACTCGCTTAAATCAGAAATAAAAGTTTTGAAAGAAAACAAGTATGAGTTAGACTAGTTGAGAGAAGAAAATCAAGATCTCAAAAATAGACTAAATATATGTCTTAGTCAAGTTGCTGATTTAGTTTCAAGAAACTATTATCTCACTAACACTATTAATTCTTACTCTAAATAAAAGGCTGCTGTTGATACAATCCTACAAGATCAAATGTCTTATAATGACCAATATGGTTTAGAATTTAACTCCAGCAACAATGACAGCAAAGACAAGCCATTTTTTAAGCCTATCAATGAGAACTTGATGGACAAGTTTGATGATAGTCCATCTGATTTGCTAAATAAAAGTACTACTCATACTTTTGGTGCTTTTCCTCTTACTTACCCAAAAGTGAAGGAACAGATCAAGGTTAAGAATGTTGACAAGAACAAATCTAAGTGGACAAAGGTAGTTGATCCTAAGCTGGGACCTTAGTGATTGTGACAGAAAAACTGGTATTCACATTGTTGGTCATGCTGCAATCTTGGAAACCTCAACCGGTAAGACATCTGTAACTGGTCATGAGACGGTAACCGGTCAGACAAATGTCACCGATAAAACTGTCCTAACCAGTAAGGTTGCTCCACCCGATAAAGGCATGTCCATACATATGTAACCTACCAGCAAAGGAAACACTAATACCTTTATTTCTAAAGTATTTGTTCATGCTCAAACTTCAAAACCTTATAAAGCAGTGATCAAATTGGATATCAACTCACCTACCTCCTCACAACCTATTTTGATTAAATTTGTAAACTGTGGAGATTTCGGTCACAAGGCTTATGAATGACTCTTGAATCACCTATCTGGACCCACTGAGCCACAAAGCTCAAGTGGTGGTCAGGTATGGCTGCCAAAGAGGAACTAACTCTTTGGACCCAAAAGAATAAGGGGGATTATAAGCTTAATATTTTATTCCAGGTATGCTTAATGGCCTCAACCGATGCAAGTAAGGACATTTGGATCTTAGACAGTGGATGATCAAGGCATATGACTGGCCGTGCAGATCTCCTTACAGATATTGAAGAAGCATCAGGTCCTCCAGTTGTCTTTGGTGACAATGCTAAGGGTAAAATTATAGGTCATGGATTCATCATAAGAGGCACATTTACTGTGCTAAAGGTATCTTTGGTGGATGGTTTAAAACATAACCTTCTCTCCATATCACAATTTTGTGATAAAGGTATGCACTGTGTATTTACTTCATCCAACTGTTATGTGAAAAACATTGCTACCGGAGAAACCCTACTCACTAGACAAAGAAAAGGTAACATATATGCTATTGATTTAAATGCTATTTCTAGTGTTACTAATGTTTGTTTTGTAGCAAATAAAATCAGTGAGAACTCATGGATATGGCACAAGAGACTTAGTCACTTGAACTTCAAATATCTATCCAAGCTATCCAATGTAAATTTGGTAACCGACTTACCTCAAGTGTCTACATATCATGGAAGGAAGTGCAGAGCATGCTAGCTAGGAAAGCAACATAAGACATCATTCCAGAGCAAGCTCTGCATGTTCACATCTAAGTGCCTCTAATTGCTACATATGGATCTATTTGGCCCCACAACAACTGCCAGTTTAGGGGGAAGCAAATATATCTTGGTTGTTGTAGATGATTATTCAAGATACACTTGGGTGGAAACTTTCAGCTCCAAAGATGACACTTATGGAGTTGCCACCAAGATTTTCCGTCTACTTTAAACCCAAAAGGAAAGTGACATCATCAGTATAAGATCCGACAATGGAACGGAGTTCAAGAACAATGGCATTGCTCAGTACTGTGATGATCACAGAATTGATCATAACTTCTTAGCTGCTGGAACACCACAACAAAATGGTGTGGTTGAGAGAAAAAATAGAACCTTTATCGAGGCTGGGAAAACAATGATATCTGAAGCAAGGTTACCCAAGTAATTTTGGGCTGAAGCTATCAACACAACATGCTTCACTCAGAATTGGCCACTGGTCAACAAGTTTCACAACAAGACTCCTTACGAGCTTTGGCGTGACATAATTCCTAATATCGGTTTATTCAAAATATTCAGCTGCAAATGTTATGTTCTTTACAACGGTAAAGAATATCGAGGTAAATTTGATGTAAAGGCTGATGAAGGTACCTTTGTTGGTTATGCCAAACACAGTAAGACTTTCATAATATCAATAAACGTCTATTGAAAATTGTTAAATCTGTTCATGTTACATTTGATGAATTTGATTTGCTAGAGTCTGAAAAGGCTCCAAATAGTACTAATGATTATGGTGTTTTTAAGACAGGTGAATCCATAAACTCTAACTCCAATCAAAACATCAGTAACAATGCAAATCTTCCTCCAGCTCAGAATTCAGGCATACCAAGTGGTGTAACCGATAGAACCCTAGTTGATGATTCCTTTTTCCCTCAATCGGTTAGAAGAGAATCCAATTCCCAAAATCCCTTAACCGATTCCTTACCAACTAGCTCCTCTACCGATGTTCCTATTACACCACCTGAACCTGAACCAATTTCTAATATTCATATACCATTTCCTTCACCTCAATCTGAACCTGATCACTTGTGAAACTCACTATTTCCTAACCGATCCTCACCTAAACAGGCCACACCTCCCTCAACTGATTCTACTCCTCCACTAGAAAACTTAAGACAAGAATCAGTCAGACAAGACATTTCAAGGGAAGTGAGACCAGCTAGAGGACACCCTATTAAAAATGTGATTAGTGATGTCTTTGGTCCCAAAATGACTAGAGGCCAAAGGAGAAATATGGAAGATCAACACAGTTTATTTTCCTCTGTTATGGTCTCAAACATATAACCAAAGAAGACAGAAGAAGCACTTAATGACCCCAGCTGGGTAGAAGCTATGCAAGAAGAACTTAATCAGTTTGACCGATGCAAAGTATGGAAATTAGTGCCTTGTCCCAATGATCAGATAGTGATAGGAACAAAATGGGTCTTTAGAAATAAATTGGATGAGTCTGGAAAAATAACAAGGAACAAAGCAAGACTTGTAGCTAAAGGGTACAGACAAGAAGAAGGAATTGATTATGATGAGACTTTTGCCCCTGTTGCTAGATTAGAAGCCATTAGGTTGTTTATTGCCTATTCTGCCTACAAAGAGTTTAAGTTATACCAAATGGATGTGAAAAGTGCTTTCCTCAATGGAGAACTTCAAGAGCTTGTATATGTTGATCAACCTCCTGGGTTTGAAGACTCCAAGAAGCCTAATCATGTCTATAAGTTGAACAAAGCTTTGTACGACCTCAAGCAAGCACCAAGAGCATGGTATGAAACTCTCTCCAAATTCCTACTTAGTGAGAAGTTCGAAAGAGGTAAAATCGATACAACCTTATTCATTGCTAAGCATAATGGTCCTTCATTGTTAGTTCAAATATATGTAGATGATATAATATTTGGCTCTACAATGAAAACTTATGCAAGAGATTTGAGAAACTTATGCAAAGCAAGTTCGAGATGATCATAATGAGAGAATTAACCTTCTTCCTTAGACTTCAAGTTAAACAAACTTAAGAAGGAATCTTCATCAATCAAGACAAATATACAAATGATCTTATCAATAAATTTGGCCTTGACTCTACTTATCCTCAAAGCACTCTAATGGCTACTAATGTACATATTGACAAATATGATTCTGGTAAGAAAGTAGATATGACACTTTATCGAGGTATGATAGGATCTCTACTTTACTTGACTGCTAGTAGACCAGATATCATGTTTGTCGTATGTGTATGTGCTAGGTTTCAAGCTGATCTTAGAGAATCTCACCTTCAAGCTGTTAAAAGAATCATAAGATATCTTGTGGGGACTGTTCACTTAGGTTTATGGTACCCTAGAGATTACCTTTTACACTAATTGGCTATTCAGATGCTGATTTTGCAGCTTGTAGGGCCACAAGGAAAAGTACTAGTGGGACTTGTCAATTTGTAGGTCATCGATTAGTTTCCTGGTCTTGTAAGAATCAAGCTTCAATTTCCACTTTTACAACAGAGGATGAGTACATAACTGCTGGAAGTTGCTGCTCACAAATCCTTTGGATAAAGCAACAACTGGTAGATTATAAAATTCCAACTGAAGTATGTCCTATATATTGTGACAACTCCTCAACTATATCAGTCTCCAACAATCTTGTGATGCATTACAAGACAAAACACATAGACATCAAATACCACTTCCTCAAGGATCATGTTGAAAAGGGTAATGTTGTTATTTTAAAAGTTCATACTGATTATTAGTTAGCTGATATACTTACAAAACCCTTAGACACTAAGCGTTTTGAATTCCTTAGAGGTGAACTAGGCATGATTGATATATGTGGATAAACTGTGCTAACTTTGCTACTTGTGTAAGCTCAACAAATCAAAAGGTGATATCCCCATTTTACCCTTAACCCACCATTGCTCCTCAACCTTAACTGACGGCAAGCTCTCAACCGGTCAATCTTCCAACCGGTTACAACTGTCAACCATTTATACACCTTTGATCGATCATAATCATTCAAGCGGTCACAAACCGTAACCGGTCAAGCCTTCAAGCGGTTACTCTCAACCAGTCATCTCAGTTCAATCGGTCATCAAACGCTTAACCGGCAAGGAACTATGGCCGGATCATTACGTTTTAACCGGCGCGTCTGACACCCTGCTGTCCTCTCAAGTCTTTTCAGCCACTAGTCTGACAAAACTGTGAGCTGTCTACCAACTTTGTTTCAGAGGCTGATCAAAAAATTATTTTGATCAAAAAGGAAATCTCTGTATCTGTAAGTACCCAAATCCGGATCGTCAAGATCCGTTAGAAAGTTAACCAGAATTCGTTAACTGGCCCGCTCCAGGTTAATCGGAACCCGTTAAGCTCCCCGTTGCCAAGCCAACGAGACATCCCGGGACTGCCCCGTGTATCCCGACGTCGAAACCTACTTAACACACGTCATCGCACGTGAAAGTACGGCTTTCCTTGAAAAATGCACTTTTTGGCACTTTCCGGGGGCATTTCGGACATTTTCCGGACTGTTATTTTAAAAAACGGACAAAATCGGGACCCGAGAACGAACTCCCAAACAGCCTGTGAGTCATGGGACACGTGGCGTGCATGCCACCTCCCTCTAGTCACCTTTCAATCAAAAATCAAGGAGAAAAGACTAAAATATCCTCGTATGTACCAAGTCTCCAGCCTGACTCCTTTGCAGACTCTCAGAAATTGCCAACAAGTCCCTCCAAATTCCTAAGTTTCACAAAACCCCGTGGATTTCAGGATAAGTCCGCCCGGACTCATGCTGAAATTTCACCTATAAATAGAAGGGCTGTCAAAGCCATTTGAAAAAAACAAAAATTACTCCCAAAATCACCACAGCCACGGCCCAAACCCTTTTCACCCCTTCCCTAGCTCCCGTTTCGTCTCGATTCACGTGAAAACTTCGTATTTCGATCAAATACGCCCCCTTCCACTCCGAAACACCGTTCCACACCACTTTCCGTATCCCGTATACACCCTCCGAGCCAAAGGAGTTGACCCTAGCCATAGGTATAACTCCCTCTCTCTAATCTCTCGTTCTGCCTCGATTTACGCGCCAGTCGCTATAATCGTTTCGGACGAACATCGTTGAAATGTAGATGTCTCCGTCTAACGGGGTCCGATATTGCGTAGCCCCCTCGATCCTCTTCTCTTCCCGTAAGAGAAGTAATCTCGGGTTAAAACGGCATTCCGACCCCGTTCCGTTTAAATTTTTGTCATTTACAATTCCGGATCGATCGATCCATCGAACGTTATTTAAATTCCTGTCATTTACCATTCCGGACCATTTGATCCGTCGAACGTCATTTACATTTCTTGCAACTTTACAATTCCGAGTCGTTTGGCTCGTCGATCGTCATTTACAATTTCAAGTCGTTTGGCTCGTCGATCGTCATTTACGATTCCGGATCGTTTGATTCCGTCGATACCGCACTTTAAATACTGTCATTTACAAGTCCGACCCGTTTGGATCGTGATAGTATTTACTTTTCAAAGTCCGAGTCACAACCCGATTCGTTGATTGCATATCATTTAATACATTTTTTTCCCGTAAAAATCGTTAACAATGTAATGCCAAAGCTTGGGCTCAAAACCGAGTTCAGAGGTCTTGCCGAATCCTTTACAAAATGCCCGCGAAATGACGTCACTTGACCGCTGGCCAAACGCCATCTTCATACGTTGCCGAAGTTTGCGTGATCGCCTAGCCTTAAGTTCACTTTTTCCTTTCACCTCTGTAAAGGACCTCGTTAACATTGTCGTGTCAAAAGATGATCTACAAATGGAAACGAGGGCTTATAAGCGTAGCGACTAGATCCACCGATTAGACCGACGAAAAAGCAAGACACGCTCTTTCAACCGACAAGACTCCGAGAAATGCGTTTAAGTAAACATTAATCTTTCGCACATTTCACAAGCCCGAAACCTTGAGCCAAATACCCTTTTCCGCTTCAAACCCTCCCTTTCATTCCCCGCAATGGAGCGTAAAGTGGTTCAGACGCGCCACTTCAGAAAGCACAAGAATGCCGACAACTTCGTTCAACCCTTTTCAATGCAAATTTCCGACAGTTCGACCGTGCCCGCAGGACGGACCCCCGCCACCTAAGAACATATGACTTCGAAGAAGCTATCCTGGGCTTGTGAGGTAAGAGGCACTTTTTACTCGTTCAAGAATGAGCGATTCAAACAACCCTTCTCAAAGCCTTTCCTGGATTCCTCCGTCGAAGACGACACCTTTTCAACCGAAAGGAAACAACAGTTCCTCCCCGCCAACTTACTGGGATTCCTTCAACCAAGGAAAAAACCTAATATGGCTTCCAGGCTTCACCCCAAAAGTTCTTTGGCCACCAACCCTCCGCGTCATATTTGCCCTGCATGCATACTCCCATCACTCAATACCACCCGCCGCACCGACCATCTCAACATCGTCCAATATCCATACCGATATCCTTTGGACAAACCCTCCGTATGTTCACGTAAAACACGAGCCTCCGTGGTACAAACTATACTATCCTCATATATCAAGTCGACTTCCACATCTCCTCACCTCCAATCACTACCGCTCACGGTAAGACCCGGCGCCGAGCCTCACAATCCCATCCAGACCCCACAATTTCGGATGGTCGAACAGCATCAAAGACCGAAAGCCACCATGAGCAAATTTCAAAGCCAAACTACGCATCCGAGAATGGTCACGCTCCTCGCCAAGTTCGCTTCTGAGATGGACCGATTCGACGGAACCGAATGTCCTCAAACGTTACCTCGACACCTACGTTCTACACAGAGCGAAAGGAGCAACCCTCCAAAGAAATGGCCGACCACTTCCAAGATACGCTCAAAAGCCACATGATGGTTTCGAGGGTAATAAGCTCATGATCGCCACACTCGGGATCGACGCAACATCTTCCCGGAACCCTGGCATGGTACGTATCCAACTTAGAGTGGGAAACAAGTCGTGAGGACTTAATTACCACCGAGCGTAAAGCATGAAAGTAAAGCGTCGGAGAATTCTACAAAAGGTGGAGTCGGAAACTCTCCGAAATCACGGAGCCACTCTCCAAGGATGAACATATGACGGATCTTCAAGTCCCGCTTAAGACCGTCCATCGAACTCTCATCCGCCATCATTTCTTCCTGCATCTCCGGCCATGGTCAATGCCGGCTCACGCTCGAGAAGGATCTCAAGGAAAAGTTGGCTACCGCACACCTACAGATACCGACGCTACTGCCGATCTAATCCCGCACCGCCCCGCAAAGGGAAAGATACGTGCCGTAACTACATCCATCGTGGACAGCAATGGGCAACAAAAACTCAAATCCACAAAGCAACAATTCCACTCGTAAGTACCGTACACTTCGACAAGTTTGACATGCCGCCGAGCAAGATGTCCGAAGGGTTAATCAAGGAAGGTCTCCTTAAACCCGTTAGCGAAATTACAAACCCAAGAATCCCGAATAGTCACGATACAAGAGCAAGTACACGCGCCTTCCATCGCACACTGCCATACCCACCGGCTAACCGTGGGGTTACGATACGAAATCCGTAACTTGATAGAGGAAGGAAAATTGGAGCGTCCCCCCAGGGACTCCAATACAAGGAAAATCCTTTCCCGAACAACAACAAGCTGAATTCCATCGAATGGGTGCCCAAGAAGATTGCCGCAGAGCGCTTCCTCCGCCTCTTCCGCCTCGGTCCCCATCAAATGTCCACATCGCCTACGATAGCTCAGGATCGCTCCGCCGCTAAGTCCCGGGACGAGTCCCAAGACACTTCCGAGCAATCCTCCGAGAAAAACAAGAAGAAGTCCTCTCAAGTAAACCGAGAGAAAGATACGAAGCCGGAGACACCAAACAGGTACACTCGGAGAGCCATCCGAGAGTTGACTACTACGTACTCTACTCCATCCACCCTCCCTTCCTCCGTGCCACAGCACTTTAGAGCAAACGGAAAGCCGAAAAGTCCGACACACAGTTCACTTGGGACACCTGGAATACCTCAGATCTTGGTAATCTTACTACAGCCAATTAAGCCTAACCCCCCGCGGATCAGCCAAGGTTCACTTCGTCCAGCTTCCGAGCACGGAAATCGGCAAAAGGAAGATCAAAGCCAGCTTGGCACTCGCACTCGATCAACGTGTGGCTAACCAAGGGCAGGCAATCGCTATAAAACAGCTCTCAACACCATCCCGAGGCTCCAGCGAAGGCTTTACTTCGCAAGAGGAAAACAGAAACGGATGGCTTGATGACACTCTCCTTTCTCCTGGATAGAGATCAGAGACTCTACGATTCCCGATCGTATGGCAAGCATGATCACTTTCTGTGACGAAGACCTACCGAGAGATGCCTTCTGGGGCACAACGTGAAGCTCTGTACCATCACTCTCAAGCTCAACACCATATCACTCCCTGAGTATTGGTAGACAACGGGTTCCGCCTGCTAACGTTCTCCCTCTCAAAGCATGATGCGAAGCTCCTCCGCATCAATGAAAGCCACTTGATTCCGTCAACCCTTGGACTATCAAGTCCTACGATAAGAAAGATGTCTCGGCCCCATCCCTGGGACGGTGACTCGGAGCTCCGGTTCGAAACCCAAATGGTGCCAAAGCAAAATCTCCACGTGATGGACAGGATTCCATCCGACCATTCAGGCT
Source organism: Adenophora triphylla var. japonica (assembly GCA_022495995.1). NCBI lineage: Eukaryota > Viridiplantae > Streptophyta > Magnoliopsida > Asterales > Campanulaceae > Adenophora > Adenophora triphylla. The sequence goes on along the minus strand of JAFEMH010006175.1, from coordinate 12,228 downwards.
CTGTTGGGACGCTCTTGGCTACATCACATTAGAAAGCCATAGCCTCCACTTCCATCAGTGCTAAGTTCATTAACCGGCAGTGAGATCTTGAAGTCATCCGAGGACAGCTTCCTCATAGGAAACGGCCGAGACAGCCAGCCTAAGCGTGCCCGCGGCCTGTGCACTGGGCTACCTCCTTCAAATCAACCAAGGGACTAATGGGCAAATCTCATCGAATCCCTCGTAGTCCTGGGAGATGCTAACTTATGTCAATGTCCTCGCAAAGCGCACTCCGAAGCAGTCCGATACATCAAGTTCAACCTGTCGTTTCCAACATTTGGAGGCGTATTGGAAAGAAACACCGAGCATCGCCATGATGCGGGCACGCAAACCCCCGTTTCCAATCCTGAGATTCTTCGCATTCTTCAAGCCAACTCTCGCCCCCCGCTGTGCGAAGAGATTTTCGTGATAAAGGTCAACAAGCACCGTCATACTCGCCTTGAATGCATGGACGTTAGTATGGGATGTCCTCCACGAGGAACTACCCACGAGCCCCTTTTCTCCAGCAAAGGGCATGATGTTTTCCTAGCAGCTCCAAAGAATGCACCGCGACGCACACGCCCCTATTTGGCACAAGCCGCGAGCTGCCGACGGCGACGACAAAGACTTCTCCGGAGTCGAGGACGCGATGCACCCGCAAGAAGATCCCTACATTCATATGCTCGGCTGGAGGATCTGCACCTTGCCTTACTGCTCCAAAGTCACCTACGACCAGGGCTCCAACACTCATGGAGATTGTCAAGCTCAACGTCCCAAGGTACAGGTGCAGCTTATCCGACAATTGGAAGCAACCAAGGTTGACACGACAAAGAACCCTCTCGATCAAGTGATCGACGACGACTTCGCCAACATCATCTATTCCAGATATCCCGATGATACCAAGGATCCTGGCCCTTATTATCGATTCCGTAACGCCAAAGTTACCTCGACGCACCTCGCTCACGGTAAACGAGGCTCCCGGCCAATCGAGCTCGTAGCTCATCATCACTTCCGACTACCAGCTCTAGCTGGCAACCGGCCCGTGCCAGCGGGCCAAGCTTAAAGCCACAAGCGCTGCCAAGGCCAAGGGCAACAACGAAGGAGACAAAGCTCCTCACCCCGCTACAAATCGATCAACCTCGGAACGCTTCCGCAGCCACCCCGAAAACATCTCAGAAGGTCTTCCCGCAAGACAGCCGCCTTCCGACTGGAAATGACCACCTCAAAGATCAACATGCTCCGCTTGATTCTCGCTCCCGCCGTCACGCCAGATTCGTACATCCCGCCAAAGAACCGCTAGCTCGATAGACTTGGCGATCCAACGAGATCACGAGACTATCAACATCGCAGAGTTCAACACCCCGCGTGTTCAATCGCGTATATGGGCGAATTTCTTGGTAACCGAGATCAAGGAAGGCCGCATGGAATGTCCTTACCCGACTTCCTTCGTCAACATAATCCAAGTGTTTCCGCCATTCGGAGATTTGGATGTGATCACAGCTTCTAGACACTAGCCGACGGCGCGCACCTACGAGAATGCTTAGCTCTCGCAAGGAAGGCCCTCATGGAACTAGCCGCTCAAGAGAACCGTCTCTGGGACGAAAACCAAGCTCAAAAGACCCACAGTGGACCAAGCCCTTAAAGTGTCACAAGCAGCCTTCGTACGTAAAGCTAGAGGCCACTCTAGACCCAGCTCGACCTCAAGGGTTTTGCTCACGGCAACTTCCTCGACTACCGTCTGTTCTCATCCAACCCCTCTCGCCAAACGAGGGTGGTCAACGGTCCCGATGACCTAGGAGATGGAACGGCACACAGTAACGAATACCGCCGCTTATCTCCCCGAGGAAAGCAAGTTCTCTCGTGAAAGCGACGACGAAGACGATGAAACCATTCTCTTCCATGCCGCATGATGTCAACAAAACCGGACTCCCAAGGGTCCCGGGAGGATGGGGACGGATCATTTCCGCACTCAAATTGAAAGGCCAACTGAGAGAGGAAGGTCTATTCAAAAGGAATAGAAAGATAGAAATTCATCTCCAAAGAATCGCTCAGTGGAGATTCCACAGCTTTCGGCATTCGCTTTACGTAAACGATCAACTGGGACAAAGAACCAGTTACATGGGCAGATGTTCGGGAAGCCGTGTACTCACCTTCCGACATACCCGCCACTCGATAAAGAAGAAAGGAAAGCTCTCCCCGATGGAGGTTTACCTAGACCGCCGCACGCAGCTCAAAGAAGCACCGGCTATTCTCACGGGAAGAAACGCAGCACTAACTCTCGACGCAGCTCGCCGCAAGAAAGTTAATCCGGGCCAAGAGTGGAGGAAAACTAGCAAACCACGAGTATCGCTGCACTCCAACTCCGTAATGCCCCGAGTATGCTCAAGAAGAAGGAAAGGAGCGCGGTATACCGTGAAGAGATCAAGGAGACTGTTCGCCCGAACCAAGAACTCTCCAACCTCCCCGAGGGTCAAGAACGCACGCCCGCCCGGCAACCACCGCTGCGCATTGACGTTCGAACAACCGCGCCAAACCGTAGGCTACCTCCCCACGGAGGCACCCAAGCCGGTATCCCGGGACGTAATCCGTAAAGCCGCCGAAGCTCCTGAAATTCATCTACAGTCAATGACTTGAGGGAAGACATGCGGCCCTACGCTACGAGGAATCCTCCTCTAACTATGGCTCAACTTAGAGCGGCCTCGTTCGTAAGGGAGCCAAGCCTCGATGTCGCCGTTCTAACCCGATCGGGTCAAATTCATGCACTACCACCTAAGGCCACCAAAAAGCCGACGGAGCGTAACCGCAACCCGGCCCGCCCGAAGACGCAAGTTCCCCGAAAGAGGACCCGATCCTCACTACCAAGCAGACTCCAGCGAACATTTCCCTTCGTCCCCGCCACATCTTCATATCCTCACAAGCTCAAGCTAGAGGAAAGTCCGGCCCGTACCATGGTCCCCGTGGACGCAACCCCGCACGAAGTCATTCAGATGATCGGCAACATCCACTACGGCAACATTATCACCTTCACGCATTTGGGACCTTCCAAAATTTGGGGCCGATCACAATGAGCCGCTCTACATCACAGCCCACTGACGAGCGTCGCCTTCCCCGCGTGTTGGTAGACGGAGGTTCCGGAATGAATGTCTTGCCCGCCAAGATGATGGACCCGCTTGACATCAAGCCTACAGACCGAAGCCTTCACCCACACCGTCAAGGCCTATGACTCTACTTCCCGTACGCTTCGGGGTTGCTACTCTTAATATCCGGTTCGGCAAGCGGATGATCCCCACCGAATTCCAAGTGTTGGACATTCCAATCACTTTCACAGCCCATCCCGGGGCGTCCCCGGCCGCATCAAATCAATGGCGTGGCATCCACCCTTCACCAAAGCCTCAAGTTCATGCAAGGCAACGAGCTAACTACGCCTACGGCGACATGGGCCACCACCGAGGGGACCAAAGACCAACGACATTCCAAAGTTGTTAGAAATCAAGCATAATGACGACATGGCATTAACTCGGATTCACTCGAGACCTCCAAGATCCAAATATGCAACGTGGACCTTCCACTATCTCACGACAAGATTCCTCCCGCCACGAAGATGATGAAACTCATGAACTTCATCCTGTGATCGGGGCTTGGCAAAAGGTTACAGGGCCAACACCAAGTCATCGAAGTCAAGGACCACACCACGGTCCAGGGGCTTGGTTACGTGCCAACACCGACTGACATCAGGGAAGACAAAAGGCTCGCTCGCACCAAGGCAGCAGCTCGCAAAAGGGGAACCTCCGACGGCACACCCAACCTCCGACTTTATAGTTTCGACCTCGCTCATTACTTCACCAAGGGAACCAACAGCAGAACTGAGGGGACCGACAGCAGAACTGAGGGGACCGACAAGGGAACCGACAGCAGAACTGAGGGGACCGACAGCGGAACCGACAGCAGAACTGAGGGGACCGACAGTGGAACTGATGAAGATGAGAAAGAAGCAGGGATAGTCAACACTGAGACTACAGAAAGGATGGAAAAGCTAGCACGGACCTCAAGCGTTTCGTAGGACTCAAGGCTAATCCGATAAGGGGAGCGTTCCTCGACATCACAGCTCTACCTGGACCAACCGCCACCACAGCCCAAAGACGAGTACACATTCAAGGGAATCCTGCACTTGGAGGAGCAACTCAGGGTACTCTCCATGAGAAGCAGACTGTTCGGATCAGCCGCCGAGGCCACATTCGAGACAAGAACTCCAAAGCGTAAGGAACCAATTCATAGAAGACGCTCTCATGGACCAAATTTCTACGTAGTCTTTTGAAGAAGTCATGGAGGTGCCAAACCCGATTGACCCGGGCTCCGAAAACAAAGATGATCGCCATGATTGGGACAGCAGGCCAAGCCTCTCGATCCCCGAACCCTCATCAAGCATCCAAAGAATGCCACCGAAGAACCGGGTAACTTTCACCGACCAAGGGCAAGCCGCATGTAAATGGAAGACAAGCCGGGCCTCGCACCCACATCTCCCTAAACCCGCCTCAAACCCTCTCGAGCCGCCCTTGTAAAAGTCCAGCCCTTCCGAGTCGTCCAACGGCCTTACGCCGAAGACTATGATAATGTAGCCAACCATGTATTTCCTTTCTCGTTTAATGAAAAGTCTGACCTTTCGGAGTATCCTCTCATTGCCACTTTAACAACAGATAAGTTAACAAACAACTTAAAAGACGTTAATAACTCAATTGATAAAGAAGCGTACACATTAAATGAACAATACATTAAAGAAGTTCTCGAGCGTGTAGTTGACCAAGAGGACAACCGGCCCAAGCCGCCGAAGAGGTTATGACCAAAGTGAACCCGGGGTCGCCGCAAGAGCCTAAAGAGACACAAGTGGGGCGCTTCGCCGATGCGTAAAAGAAGCCCCGATAAGCCTCCTCCGGGAGTATGTTGACGTGTTCGCCCGGTCATACCAGACATGCCAGACTCGATCCTCGATCGTGGAGCACGTAATTCCCGATCCCGAATCCAAGCCTCGTCAAATGTAAGCCGCGCAAGATCAAGCCAGAGTGGTCCTTGCAAGTTAAAGAAGAGATTGAGAAAATGCTTCGCGTTGGTTTCATCAGAGTGATTGAGTACCCTACTTGGCTTTCCAACATCGTGACGGTCACCAAGGCCAATGGAAAGGTCGATGCGTGTGGATTTCCGGGATCTCAACAAGGCCAGCCCTAAAGATGATTTCCCATCGCCTAACATCGACATGCTAGTCGACACCACGGCAAATTTCAAGTAAAATCCTTCGTGGACGGGTTCGCCGGATACAACCGCATCAAAATGTCCGAGGAAGATCAAGCCAAGATCGCTTTCACACTCCGTGGGGACATATCGCTACACGGTCATGCCGTTCGGTCTAAAGAACGCCGGGGCTACTTACCGGGCCGCAATGCCTCTCTTCCATGACATGATTCACAAAGAAATCGAAGTATATGTCGACGACATGATCATCCACTCCAGAGGATCGACATGCAAAGACATGACAGATTCGAGAAAGTTCTTCAATGTACTCAGAAGCACTCCATGAGATTGAACTCGCGAAGTGCACCTTCGGCGTCAAGCGCGGCAAGGTACCGGGGTACATGGTTACGTAAAGAGGTATCGAAGCCGATCCCAAGAAAATCAAGGCCATCATCGACATGAAGCCGCCGCACTCGACGTAAGTGAAAAGTTTTATGGGAAGACTTCAAGCACATCGCCGCTTCATCAACCGCTTGACATCTCTCTCGCGAGCCCATGTTCAAACCGATGAAGAAGAATGCCGACATCAAATGGGACTCCGAGTGCCAAACCTTTCGAGAAAATCAAGACCTACTTGGTGAATCCCCCAATTCGTGCCCGCCACATGAAGACAAGCCACTACTCCTATATCTCGATGCAATGTACACGTCAATTGGAGCAATGCCGGCACAAGAACGTAAAGATTCCAAGGTTGAGCATGCAATCTACTTCGTAAGCCGGAAGCTTCAAGGAAGTGAACTCGCCTACTCAAAGATTAGAGAAAACTTGTACCGCCTTGGTATGGGTAGTCGGAAACCGAAACACTACATGCGCCACATTCTGCTCCCGGTCTCCAAAATGGACCCCGTCCGATATCTCTTTGACAAGCCATCCCCGTCAATGCGACTAGCCAAGTGGTCATTCTTCCCGGCCGAGTTCGACATCAAGTACATGGTCGAAAATCCACGAAGGGCGTAGTAATGGCGCATCACCCGGCCGACTTCCCAAGCAAAGTGAGCCCAAGGGTCCCGATCCGCAATTTCCTGGACGACGGAATCTTCTCACTCGACAACGCAAACCGCCGGCAACTCTTCTTCGATGGGGCAGCCAACAAGAAGGGAAATGGTATTGGAATGCTCCTTGTCGATCCCAAGGACGAGCATACTCCCATAGCCATCAAGCCGAATTTTGAAACAACCAACAATGCAGCAGAATACGAAGCTCGTGCAGCAAGTCCGGAAGCCGCCTCGAGCGCAACATTTCGTAACCGGATGTATACGGAGACTCGCATTGATCATCAATCAAGTATCCAACAAATGGAAGACGGTAGATTCTCGGCCTCCGTAAGTACCACGCGTACATGGAGGAGCTCATTGCTCGCTCAAGGACATCTCTTTTCACTATTTGCCAAGAGACAGAAACCGCTTCGCAGACGCCCGGCAACCTCGCCTCTCTTGTCGAAATTCCCGATGGGAAATCGCAAACCCCTCGTAATAGGCAGACGGAAACACCCGCCTATTGCCGTGAGATCGAAATAAAAAAGAAACGATCGACGAACCCCGGTACAATCAAATATACCAAGCATTCTCCAAAACGGAGAAGCTTCCTTCACAAATGAAGATGGAAAATACAAAGAAGGGATCAAAGCCAAAAACATGATGGCATTAAAATGCCTGGCATCCCATTTCGTCATTCTGGGGGGTATGTTGTACAAGAAGCGCCACCAAGGGCCACTCCTTCTGTGTAAACAAAGAAAAAGCCACGAGCTAATGAACGAAGTTCACAACGGAACCCGCGGTCCGCACATGAACGCCCGAGCATTGACACGCATCATTCTCCGTATGGGATACTATTGATATCGATGGAAACAGATCGCATCCAGCCGTCCGAAGCCGCGACAAATGTCAACGGTTCTCCAACCTCAATCACATCCCTCCTCATGAACTCTATTGCATGACTACCCCATGGCCTTTCGCCACATGGGGAATCGATGTCATCGGCAAGATCACTCCACCAGGGAGCAATGGTCACGAGTTCATTCTAGTCGCAGCCGACTACTTCACCAAATGGGTAGAAGCCGATCGTACAAGGTACCGAATTCTAAGAAGGTGGCCGAGTTCATCAAAGAGAACATCATGTGACGATACGGAGTGCCCAACGAGATCATATCCGACAATGGGACTCACTTCGAGGGAGATTGTGACCAACCGCCGACCGAATTCGTAGTCACGCGTCACAAGTCTTCTCCTTACGTACCACAAACCAATGGTGCAAGAGAGGCAACAAACAAGACTCTCGCCATGATAATCGTAAAGATGACCACCAGAGGTCGGGACCGGCCCGAAAAGCTACATCTAGCCCTCTCGGGGATACGTAACATCGCCGAACCGCCACAGGGAGACTCCGTTCGCACTTACCTACGGAATGGAAGCAATGTTACCCGTGGAATTGGAAATTCCATCCCTCCGAGTCCTCTTGGAAAACGGGATCAATGAAGTCGAATGGCTACAGAGCCGTCACGACGAACTTGCTCTACTCGACGAGCGCAGATTGAAAGCCATGGAACACACTCGAGCCTACTGAGCGTAATGGCCCGAGCATTCGATAAGAAAGTCAAGATCCGAGACATCGAGAAGGCGACTTGGTGCTAAAGGAAAAGCCTCCTACGCACCAATCCCCTCGGAAAGTGGGAGCCTACATGGATAGGACCGTTCGTGGTACAAAGAATCTTCTCCGGAGGAGCCATGAAGTTAGCAGATTTGGACGAGAACCCTTTCGTTAACCCCGTGAACGGAAGCAAGCTCCGCAGATACTTCGTTTGAGGAAGAGCACGAGTCAACTCTCCTTCCCCATACACCACCCCTCAGTAAAATTAAAGTGCTAAAAGAGTAATACCCAACCGGATACATTCCCGCTAATGATCCAGTAAAAACAGTGGTCGCACTTCTTTTGTCTTTGTTTTTCTCAAATTCACCTAAAAGTGTCGAACTACGGTGACCCGAGCCCCTTAGTCCAATTGTAAAAGGGGAACGTAGGCACCATCATTGGTTCGGTCTCAAAAACAAAAAAATACAATAAGCATCAATTGCTTGTGTTTCGAAAACTCTTTTCAATTAACCTACAAATTCATTACGGTTAAAACAATCTTTGATGAGTTCAAGCACGGCCAACTCTTGACTCGCTACACGCTAGCAAAACTACAATAAAACATTAATCGCTTAATGTGTCTCGCAATGACAATGGGTGGATACTCCGGACAAAGAAGGTCAACCTAGTTTCCCGAACTTGGTCCTTCATCCTTCCTCCCCTTCCCTTTCCCACGGCGAGTGTTCTTCACCTTCACAGGGAATATTCCGGTAGTCCTTCTACCCGGCTCGTGGACCCTTCCCGACGCCTCCGTCAAGCCTCGTAGCATTCAACGCAGCCCTTTCCCTAGCTCGTCTCGAGCCGCCTCACTTCTAGCCATCATGACCGTGCTTTGATTGGCCTCCCGATCGCATTGGCCTCATAGTCGCCCATGTCGTTCCCAAGCACGATTCCTGTGGTTAGCCCCCGCTTCGCCTCCTCCTCAAGGTCGAGCCGTCAAGGTGATCGCACCCAACAGCTCATCCCGTCTCCACAAGATAGCCATCTCGTGTCTCCCCTATACACTCTTCATACCGCCGTATATCAGTAGACGTAACAAAGGCCCTCTCCGGTGAAAGAGAACCCCGGGCAGAAAGGACGTGTATTGCCACCACCGTGTGAGCAAGCAATAGCGTCGAAGGATCTTCCATCGCCAGAGATCCCACCTCGAAGGTAGCAAAGATGACTCAAGCCCGTCAATGGCACCTCGCTTCCACTGCATCGTCGCAGTAACCAACGATGGAATGTAGAAAGACGTCCGAGACAGCCCCGACACTCGACAACCAATAGACCCTCCCGAGCGGTCCGACAAGTCTCAGAACTTCCAGCTGGGGAACCCACCATCGCAAGTGATGCGTGCGGAGTCCGGCCATCCGTAGCTCCAGCCTCGATCGCCCCCTATCACCGTAGGACGCCGAGAAAAGGACCAAGCGTCACAAGACATTGGCACCTCTGGGCATCATCTCAGCCTCTCTCTCAACCACATGGTAAGCATAGCGGACTCCCTCCCCACATGTATCGGCTACCGGCCGCCATCCGACCTATGCCCAGAACGTCTCGCCCAAGACCAAAGGCACGATGTCTCCCCGCTCCGCATCGCTCACCAGTCCAAGACACCGTGATGGCACACACCTGTGGACGTGAACGTGAACAGAGTAGCGATCGCGCACAGAGCAAACGCGTCCCACGCAAAAATGCTCCTCGCCTCCGCAAATCTATCGGGCAGCCCCGAAATGTCGACATAATCGTTGTTCAATACGCATCCCGTATGCTTCTCCAAATGAGATACCAAGCAAAGACACTAGCTTCTCAACAAAGGGCCATGCCACCAAAGATACGGAAGAACTAGCCGTTCCGTCTCAGTCCTCCTGCACGGCCCGAAATCTTCGAACGTAGGAGTGATTTCGTTGTACGAAAAGTTGTACACATTCCTCCGTACATCCTTAAGCGAGCCGCCGCTCTCAAAAGATCCCAACTGCATGAGCTCCTTCAAAGCCCAAACAGATTTCATCCCGTAATACCTTCGAAAACCCCTTGTTTTGCCTCGTGTGGTTCCGTACCCACGACTGAAAATTTTCCAAGTATCGCTCTTGCATCCGAGACGATAGCTTAGGAAAGGGAGCCATGAAAGAAAGTGAAAGAAGCCTTAGGAATTTGAAAGAAATTCAGCCAACAGATCAAAGCAAAGGCATAGTTTCTTACGAATTACAAAGCTGAAACTGCAATTTAAAAGACTCGAATTTCATTCTCATCCGGCCGGATTCTCCTCGCAGCTTGACTTGGTCAACTCGCAGCCAAATGCTCCTAAATTGGAAGCAATTCCAAACAAGGCCCCGTTCATCCTTTATGAATCTGCGTGCTACCCCCGGTTTCAATCAACCAATGCCAACACCTCTTCCGCCCGGCTCGTGCAACAAAGGCAATTAATTAATAATCGCTGCATATAGGCATAAATTTTGACCCGTTCAATTTTTCATGCATGTTTCATATTATTTATTTTTGATTAACCTACTTGCTTATTTGCCGACAATAAAAAGAGTGGTGATCACAGAATAGATGCGAAGTACATGTGTTCCGCCCCAAGGGCGCCTTTTTCAAATACAGCTCAAGTCAAATTGTTCCGTACAATACGTACATATTGTCTAAAAGAAAGCAAAAAAAGGAGGACTACTCCGAGTCCTGCTCGTTATCCGAGCACTCGACGCACTGCTCCGCAGCAACCGGATCCGTCGAGAACAAGAAATCCCCGAATTCCTCCAGGCGGGAATATGTGAAAGGCCTCCTCTGCGCCTGCGAACTCGACGACTCTCCCCTCTCGTGCCCCGAGTACGAAGGAGGATGAGCTCCAAACCCAGCCTGTTCCGCCCGCGAACCGGCCAAATCCTCGCGCAAAGTCCTCTCCACCGCCCGTGGGAGCAGACGAACCTCTCGGCCTAGACGGCCTCGGCTCACGAACATCCACGCTCCTCCGGAACCGCACCTCAGAACGCCACGAGCCTCCTAGTGTAGGTGGCCCACCCGTCCAACCGTCTCATGGCCTCGATTATACGTACGCCGTACACTGCGAACCAGAAAGTCATCAAAAGACAAGCGTAAAGTACGATGCAACATTTGCGTAATGCTACTATCAAATGCGTAAAATCAAAAGTGCTCACCGAAGCGTTGGGATCCACCCTATACCGAGGTCTCGCTCCTCCGGATCGGGATCACCATGCCGCCCGCGCGAACCGCCCAGCCCCTCGTACGCCGCCCTAGCGCGTGGGAGCGGGAGATCTCGGGATATCCAGGCCTCGCCCTCCCCGTGCCGCACCCGCGGGCTCCTCACCTCATCCTCAAGAAAATGTCATAGTCGGCTCCCGCTATGATATACTCAGTATAGAACACACCCGTCTATACCTCTCCAACTCCTCCATCGCATCGACAGAGGATGCCGCATGTGCAGAGGCGGATCCACCGCACCATCGGAAGGGACCCCGGCCATGCCGACGGGTCACCCTCTCCCCTGCATACATAGCATCGCAAACAAGTCCCACCAGAGCTTCCGCCGCCGTAACCTCACTAGCAACCCGAACCACGCCTACGTGGAACCGACTCCACCATGTCAGCCGGATCCGCTGAGAACTCACGGCCAGTGGCCGAGACACCTCTCGTACGACGCCCGAGTACCCACCTCGACGACACCGCTTTCTTCGCTCTCTCTTCTCGCTAAGACAAAGATGGCAGGGAATAGTGGACGTACGCCTCCCTAATATCCCACCGTCGCGGCCGAACACCTCATAGCACTGCACTGCCAAGCAAATGGAAAGTTATATCGCCACAGAGCGTATACATACGAGTACATAAAAGAGACAAGGAAGAGAAAAAGACGTAAACTTACATCCAAAGCAAACGAGAAATGTCCAAGGAACTCTCCTCTCCCCGCGAGAATCTGGCCCAAGGAGCGGTAGAGCTCCGGCGCCCAGCCTCCCCATGCATACCTCACGGCATCCAAGTCTCGCCGCCGACCCGAGCGTAGGGAAGTGACAGGACGTGTCGAAGTCGGGAACAAAGTCGCCGACAACGCGAACCAAATGAACCCTCGAGCCAGCGCTCCGCGGTCATCCTCGTAGACCCATCCAAATAATCAGCAATACCCGTCTCGTGCATGCCTCTCCATCGGCCTCGTACCGAATACCTAAGCCCCTGCATCGAAGGATATCAAAACCTGCAGCCTCGCATAACCGCCCGGGGTATGGGACCTATCCACTCCACACCGCCGCGTTGCCATAGTCGGCAACCTGGCCGATAAGAGCAAGAAAGCCGGCGGGGAGTCACCGTCGCCTC